>JADLZK010006752.1:1077500-1140000 GCA_015847255.1 Hyparrhenia diplandra
CGACATAACCTTGGTTCACATCACGAGTCAAGACTGCAACAAGGGTCAAAGAACCCCGAAAGTACGGGAGTACTCAACAAGACTTACCCGACTAAAGAAAATAGGAGAAGACTCGGGAATGCTGGTCATAGGGAAGGTTATAGCAAGGACTCATTTTGCATAAAAGCTTACTAAAGTAGATCCTTACTTTCAAAGTTTTATTTCTCAACTTTAGTGAAATTGCATCTAAGTGTTCATCTACTCAATCAAACACTTCACATCCAACTCGCTTTTAACTTAAAGATCTCATAAGTTACTTCGAAGGAGGTGCGAGGATCAAGTCTCCTTCATATCGTGGAGCCAACGATGATTCGAATCGCTTTTACCCGGTGGGGATACCACACCACACGATATATGTAGCACCGAAGCTTGCATATATCAACCATCTCCCAGTTCGTTCAAAACGGGAAGGGGCCTACGCCACCCGAGAATACAAGTACACCTCCGTCTCCGGGACTTTAACCCACCGAGGGTATCTTGTACTCCCGCTAGGGTGTTCTCTTTTTCAAAACATACCCATAAGGGTAAGGATAGAACCTATATCTCGCGAACGGTGAAACCACCATTCGACTTCTACCGATATCTAGGCAATGCGAAGCATTATCGATATCAACGTCGTGGGTATCATTTGGACATAAAAGGTGTTCAAGGTAGTCATAAAAGAACGGTTGCAAGCAACTCCTATAAACTTAATGCAACATATTATCATTACATATAAGTGATATAAAGCTTTTGAAAACATCAAGGAAGGGTTTAAATGTCCTGGCTTGCCCACGTGTTGCGTGTAAAGTTAGACTTCAAGTCGGATCACCCGAAAGTTAAACTTGACATCTTCCTTTTTGTACCTTAACGGATCTTCTCACGTAGTTGGATCATCACGAACCACAACTACATCTTCTCCTAATCTTTATCCACATGCTTCGACTTACTCACGTATTTGCTACACGTAGATGATGATGCATGCTTTAGCATGATGAAATGGTAAACATGATGCATGAAATGACAATCAACATAAATACAACTTTTCTTCACGATAAAGTTGCAACCCGACAACTAACTTTGTCGCACTTACTCTAAAGATATCATCACCATTGCCCTAGGAGTTCTCAAGGACCATCTTACACTTGTAAGATTCTAACTCATAAAACAACACCACAAACCTACATCAAACAACACTCAAATTCTCTAATTAAAACAATTCATTGAATAGAAAATAAATCAAACATCTCAAAATGGCCCCAAACTTTTTCTACAGGTAGGTCCTATCATAAAAACAGTTCCAAATAAAGTTTCAAGATTTTTGGATGTCTAGATTATTTTATAAAATTCACCAAAGATCCCTTTTTGAAATAAAAAGAGGTAATTTTGAAACAGGTCAAAACAGTTTAAAATTGAAATTTGAAATTTTTCCCACACTCTAGACATCCTGAAAGACACACACAAAAAGTTTCATAATTTTCTAGGCTTGGGATATTTTCCTATGAATTTTGAAAGAAACTGAAGTTTTCAAAGTTTAAATAAAACAGAAAATCATTTTAAAAGGAAAATCACTCACTGGAATGAATCCGCCCAACTTGGTTTCACGGCCTGGCGCCCGCAAGACGTCGTGCCCAAATAAACCGCCCAAGAAGCTAACAGCCGCCCACGCCAAGCATGCCCAGGCGGTACCCAAACAAACTTGCAAAAAGACCCTTCGGCTTTCTAGTATTTACAAAACAACCAAGAGCACTATTCACCTGAGTCACTGACTTTTCAAATAAACCCCTGTAACTTTTCATATTCTCGTTTTTCCAGGTCCCCGACTTCGCCCGACTTTTGACCGTGAACTCGCCGGCGATTGACCGACGAATCCTCGCCGGTGGGGAGGTCTTTGGCCATGCAACTTCCTCCTCTCGACTCGCCTCTCTCCTCCGCCCACCCCCCAAAACTCGACGCCTAAGGCACGAGCATCCCCGCCGACGACAAGTGGTGGTACACGGGGCTACGGGCTGGCGGCGGAGCGGCTCACCGGAGCCGATTTCGACGCAACCAGCTACACCATCGATCCAAAGACGCGAAAAAGACGACTAGAAGCCCTAACTTAAACGAACAAAAACAACTCTATGACAACCGGGACCTTGTACGCGGCGGTGCGGCCACGGTGGCACACATCGACATCGACGTTCCGGCGGCTGTGGTACCCAACTCGGCCAACCATATAACCCTACGGGCCCGCAAGACCCCAAGGATGATGATGCTCACGTTGGTTGACGAGAAGATGAACGGGAGCTAGGTCGTCGACGAGAGTGTTGGCATTTCTTAACGCATTCAAAGGAAATAGGTATAAAACCCATCCCGATAAAAGCGTCAGAAATGCACCGATGGCATTCCCAAGTAAACCACCATGTCGGTGATCTGAAATGAGTTTGTCAACGGGATAGATCTTGCCATCGTAGATATTCATCCGCAAGCGCACGGATCTATCATTGTAGCATTTCACCCGGAAATATACATGGTATCATTATTTATATTCGCCCAAAGGAGAAAAGTGTGTGAATGATAACTTAGCATGGCATATGAATAGAGGAACATTGTGATTGCTTAACCAAGTTGTTCATAACAGGGGTAAGTGATACGGTATAGGGATAGTGTGACACACACTTGGAAATCCACCAGCAAAAAGGATAAAGAAAATAGAAAAGAATAAAAGAATAAATGAATAATCTAATGGAGTAGTTCTAATGTTATCTAATCTTGGCCCAATAGAATAGTTATACATCATATGCAAACCGATCTAGGCATGGTTAGGTCTAGGATATCGGGGAGACTTTCCCGGTTACCATACGGCCCGATAGGAAGCATTTACTTAACTCCTACAAAGACAAAGTAACGTGGGGGGATTTCAAGGGACGGCCGAGCTTGTCACGACTAAGCCGCCTACCCCCTCAACCATGGCATGCACTCATATCCGCAGTGTCGTAATACCCGAGCACCATGCCCGCATATTAGAGCACTACTCTTGTCCCCCGGGATCCCCACTCGTCGAATAGACGGACTAGAACAAGAGCAAACCCTAAGGAACAACGAACCGATATCCCACCTCTAATCAAGTTAGGCATATGAGGGACGTTAATAAACTGTAATGAACATTTCAAGATTATGATATCTAAACTATATGCTAGTTCATGTATCAACACAAGAACATGATCAAGACTATACTCTAGTTCATAAATTAGGCCAAGAATAAAGATAATAGACTTGCAGATAGAAGAATGCTCCATTGAGTAGATGTATTACCAAAGCACTTTCTTCTAGGAGACAAGCCCTCCTTGTAACTCTTCTACTCCAGGTACTACTAAGGAATAAAGAAGAAGAAAGAAGAAGAAGAAGAAGGAGTAGAAGAAGAGAGAGAGGTAGAGGTGGAGAGAGAGAGGTGTTGCCGGGTATGCCGGACTCCAAATGGTGTGTGTTGAGAGGAGGAGAGATGGGATCTATTTATACACCGAGTAGGGTCCTAAATGCTAAAATACACCAAAACCGACCTTGATAACCTTCCATGTATACCAAACCGACTAGCGCATGACGGTTCCACCAGTTTGGAAGGTGCACGAACCGCCTCCCCGCAGGCCGGGCCCGAACCGCCTCGGGGAGGTGCGGCCGCACCAATGGGTGCCTTGGCGCACCCCCAGGCCCCGGCTTCGCCTGCGCTTTGGTGGGGTGTCGTCATTCATCCTGAAAAGTTGTAGGCCGAGGTGCGCCGGCCCAAATTTGATGTTTTGGGACGATTTGCTCTTGGGCTTGAATTTGACAATAGCGCGCTTTCCGGAAGGCGTATTGCTCGTCGATTTTCCACTTGCTTTTATTAATAATCTCGCAAAATAAAATACAAGACACTACAAGTGGAATTTATTAGTGTAAAATGCATATGAGTATAAAAGGTTTAATATTACTCCCTTTTTTGTTCGCAAGTTGATGGGAAAAATATATCGTTAGTTACCGGTCAACAAACTCCCCCAAGCTTACCCTTTTGCGCGCCCTCGGGCAAAAGAGATAAGTACTTGGTTGTTGATCAGGAGTTGCTACTATGCCGATTACGTTTTACAAGTGCCGGGGTTATAATAGGATTTTCTACTATAGTTTGAATAAAATGACACATCTTTTTCACACCCTTTATTACCTTTCATCGTTATGGGCTTTCCAAAATTTCTTCTCAAAGCCTTGGGCGGATTTGCCGATAGAACGGTTATAACAGAGGTGCTTATCATTCATCCTTCCGATCCACTTTTTATCCGGGATTTTATTTAGATAAATATTTATTTCTTTTTTGAGAAAGCATGGGCTTTATTGCTATTATTTTTATTATTATTTTTTTTTTGGAGAGGTGGGCTCTACTCGCCCTACACTTTTGTCTTTTATTTCCTCTCTTTTCTTTTTCTTTTTTTTTTTCTTCTTTCGAGATGTGGGCTCTTCTCGCCCTCGGACACTTGTCCATTTTTCATCTCTTTTTTTTTTAGCATAGCCTATAGACATTTCTCTTTTTTAAAACATAGATTCCCGGATGTCAAGTTTCTCTTTTGGACGAAGTCATAGCAAATCCATTTGTACCATATCATATGAGGCAACAACTTAGACTAGATAGAGCATATGCAACCCACATGAATCAGGTTTTTCGGGATGAGTTTTAGAATTAGCCACTAAACCCAAACTTTAGAGAACTTCGAATTATAAACTAGGCACATGCAAAGCATAAAAAGAGAAACTATTCATCATTTCAACAAGGGACTAAGACTAAACATTTTTTATAGCTCTTACACATAAGCATTGAGGCACCAAGAAGAGCTACTTATTCTAGCTTTGGTAATAAATTTTTTTTTTTAGTTTTCTAATTTTTTTTTAAAATTTTTAATTTTCTAATTTTTAGTTTTTAAATGCAAGGTTGCTGAAATGTAAACATGCTAAAATAAAATAAAAATTGATGGAATTAAATATGCAATGCAATGATACCTGTGGGGGTCCTCCCCAAGCTAGCCGGAGGCCCGTGGGTAACTTTATTTATTTTTGTTCTTTTGGGATAATTGTCATTTTACCTTTGACAAAGGATCAACTCTTTTGAGAGTAATTTGGGACTTTCTCCAAAGATTTTCAAAATTAAATTTATTTTTTTTAAAAAAATTATTAAAATTATTTTAAAGTTTTTATGTATAAAATATTTTTTTTTAATTTTTAACTAAAGATTTATTTTATTTATGAAAAATTTTTATTTTAATTTTCCAAAATATTTTATAAGACATATAAATATATATAAATATATATAAATTTTTTTTTTTTCATATACCCCATTTTTTTTTTCATATACCCCTTTTTTTTTTTTGGATATACCCCATTTTTTTTCTTTTTTTTCATATACCCCATTTTTTTTTTCTTTTTGGGTATATACCATTTTTTTTCGGATAAACGGGTTATTTATAGTCACCTGTCGACCTTCCCACTCATCGGGCGGGAGGTACCTCGCCCGGGGTCACGGAATCGAGATCTTCGACATTCCACACGGGCTTTGATGATGATAATTAGGGTGTGTTGCCCGTACACCTATGAATGGGCACTTAACCGCCTTGTCCTTAATGTGGAAGACAATGAAACCTTTCCCCGGACTTATGTCGGCCTTGGCATATAGAGGAATGGTCTCCCCGAAAGGAGAGACACATCTTCCTTTGGGCCCATGTCCGGGACCACGAAGTCTCAAGGGAACGTATTCATTTTGGATTTTGATCGGCATGTCTTCCAAAGATCCCTTCCGGGTCGCCTTGTTGATTGGTGCGCCATTTGGAGGACGAAGTTGGCGGGGGGTAAGCGTTCCTCCATGGATCTTGTTGAAGGTGATCTTGGACATCACGTTGATGCCGGCCCCCGTGTCACGAGGAATGCATTTGCAAAATTGTGGGGGCCAATGGCGCGGTGATGATCGGGCGCCCAGGATCTCCCCTTCTTGGCGATGAACAGCCGAGTCCACGGGGATCTTCCTCGCTCTCTCCGGGTCGACCGAGCCTTAGAGATATCATGTTAACCGACTCGTGTGGGACCTCAGGTTGCCCCGGGATCCTTCCCGAGTCGTTAAGCGGCACTTGGGCAGCGACCGGGCCATTTGTGTTTCTATCATCTTGTTGAAGCTTAGATGGTTCTTCACGGTGACGTCAACCCTTTCGAGCTTGTTATTTCGCCCTCCAAGATCTTGTCTTGGTGGCTCATCTTTTTGGTGAGGTTTTCGTTGATTTTTCGCCGGCCCGATGCGGGTCCTTCCGCCGATGGCGACCGGGGTTATAATTAGAGTTGAACCCCCGGGTTGCCTTGGTATGGTGGCTTTGGACCAGCCACCGCTACGGTTGGCGATACCCGTTCTTCGTTGTTGATGAAGGCGGCTTCTTCACGGTGTCGGGGCAATTGTCCCCTCGAGTGGCCAACCTCACCACCGCGTCTCACAGGTCATGTGAGCGCCCCTGTGGGCGTAGGGGCGGGCACAAATGGGCGGTAGCGCTCGTGCGCGCTCTTCCAACCTCTTTAGCAAAGAAGTCCATCTTGGCGGCAAGCATATCCGCCTCCTTCACGGTATGCATGCCTTTACGTGTCTTGGCTAGGGCTACGTCTTCGCCCCAACTACGGTTTTGCCACCATCTTGTCAATCAGGGCTGTTGTTCGATCGATGGTGAGCGATAGGAATGCGCCACCAGCCAGCCAGGCGTCGAGGTGCCCCTTATATGGCCGTAAGACCATTGTAGAAGTTACGGAGCACGAGCCGTTCTCCATCCCGTGGTGCGGGCATGCTAGAATGTATTCCTGCAGACCTCTCCCACGCCTCCGGGATGGGTTCCATTGAATTCTTGGAAGTTGGCGATCCTTCCCCTCGGGGCATTGGTTTTGCCCATGGGGAAGAATTTGGCGAGGAACGCCGGGAGCACTTGGCCCACGATCGGCGACTTCCTTGTCCTTGTAGAACCCTTTGTTTCGCCTTCCCACAAGGGAGAAGGGAAACAGGCGAGCCCGAGCAACGTCGGGTTCGATGTCCTTGATAACGATGGTGTCGCATAGCTCCGTGAAGTGTTGGAGATGGCGTTCGCTGCGTCCTCGCTCGACAGTCCACGAGAATGGACCGCCCGCACCATGGTGATTAGCCCAGCCGTAGCTCGAAGTTTTTATCGCCACGTTCACCACCGGCCCGGTGGGCACGTTGGTGACGCGGGGAGTTGAGAAATCGCCGGGCGACTTTCGGGCCATTGCTTGAGTTGCGGTTGGTGCGGGGATGTCGGTTTTGGACTCGGGGTTCCGATCGAAGAAGAAGCGGCACGAGACCGGTTCTTCCTTAGGAGTGCCCTCTGGATCGGAGATGAAGTTTTCCGGCAGGAGGAAACCGACATACACTATCCTGTTTTCATCCACAACATGGAGAAAACACGAAAAGTTATCCTGTATGAGCAAATGGCATCCGCACACACAAATTCATATTCATTGCCGCCTATTTATTTTTTTATTTTTTTATATATCACAATGCTTTTCTCCCGGCAACGGGCGCCGAGAAATGCTTGTTGGCATTTCTTAACGCATTCAAAGGAAATAGGTATAAAACTCATCCCGATAAAAGCGTCGAAATGCACCGATGACATTCCCAAGTAAAACCACCATGTCGGTGATCCGAAATGAGTTTGTCAACGGGATAGATCTTGCCATTGTAGATATTCATCCGCAAGCGCACGGATCTATCATTGTAGCATTTCACCTGGAAATATTCAGGGTATCGTTATTTATATTCGCCCAAAGGAGAAAAGTGTGTGAATGATAACTTAGCATGGCATATGAATAGAGGAACATTGTGATTGCTTAACCAAGTTGTTCATAATAGGGGTAAGTGATACGGTATAGGGATAGTGTGACACACACTTGGAAATCCACCAAAGAAAAAGGATAAAGAAAATAGAAAAGAATAAAAGAATAAATGAATAATCTAATGGAGTAGTTCTAATGTTATCTAATCTTGGCCCTATAATGAATAGTTATACATCATATGCAAACTGATCTAGGCATGGTTAGGTCTAGGATATCGGGGAGACTTACTGGGTTACCATACGCCCGATAGGAAGCATTTACTTAACTCCTACAAAGACAGCGAACGTGGGGGGGATTTCAAGGGATGGTCGAGCTTGTCACGACTAAGCCGCCTACCCCTCAACCGTGGCATGCACTCATATCCGCAGTGTCGTAATACCCGAGCACCATGCCCCGTATTAGAGCACTACTCTTGTCCCCCCGGGATCCCCACTCGTCGAATGGACGGACTAGAACAAGAGCAAATCCTAAGGAACAACGAACCGATATCCCACCTCTAATCAAGTTAGGCATATGAAGGACGTTAATAAACCGTAATGAACATGTCAAGATTATGATATCTAAACTATATGCTAGTTCATCTATCAACACAAGAACATGATCAAGACTATACTCTAGTTCATAAATTAGGCCAAGAATAAAGATAATAGACTTGCAGATAGAAGAATGCTCCATTGAGTAGATGTATTACCAAAGCACTTTCTTCTAGGAGATGTTGACGTTTCTTAACGCACACAGATAAATCCGCAAGCGCACGGAATTGTCATTGTAGCTTTCACCCGGAAGTATTCAGGGTATCGTATTTTCCACAGGGAACGGTTGCGCTCTAAACTTTGAGCAGGGCTACCCTAGGATAACTTATGGATAGTGAGGTATCTTTAATGGCTTAGGTTTCAGGGCAGGATTTTCGCTCTTGTTATATCCTCGCCGGGCACCGCCCACGCTCAAAGAAATGGTGTCCGGCAATTAGCTCTACGACGCAGCTCGAACGTGGGGGGGATTTCAAGGGACGGACAAGGCTTGTCACGACCAAGCCGCCTACCCCCTCAACCGTGGATGCACCGCAAAAAGGTAGGAGAACGCTAGCCCAAACACCACGTTTGCACTACCATCCACAACTCTTGGGTCGATCGAGGTTCCCCGGTCAAAGAGTTCCTTCTCCAAGAGTTACGACCCGAAGGTACGACTACCAATCCCGCAAGTCTATAACAGCTAAGATAATATACTTGAAGAACAATAAGCCAAAAGATAATCGCAAAGCTTTTCTCACCAAAGTGTAAGTAGCTTGCAGAGGTACAAGCGAAGCGGGTACCGACAAGTCCGGCACTCCGTCCTCCTAGGAACCGCGGAACACCGAGGGGCGATCCGGCAGACTCCAGGTAGAGAGAACCAAGCTTCTCTCTAGCCTTTCCTCTCTCACTCTCCATTAGAAATAAGAGGGGAAGAAGAAGAAGAATAGAACTCTCTCCTCTCTATTACATTGTGGCTCCTCCTTGTGTTGTATGGAATTGATCTATGTTGAATGAGAGGGAGAGGGCCTCCTTTTATAGGTAGAGGAGAGGGGGCTCTTTGGAAAATTCTTCTCCCCACATGGAAAGAGCCAAAACCGTCATTGGACACCTTCCTTCTTTGCGCAAAACCGACTAGCGCACATCGGTTTCACCAGTTTTGGAAGGTAACAAACCGCCTCACCGGCTGGGCGTGAACCGCCTCGGCCGTGGTGCGGCCGCACCAGGGTGCGTAGCGCACCCTATCCGGGCCGGTTCGCCCGGGCTTGGTGGGGTGTCGTCTTTAGATCCCCGAAAAGTTGTAGGGTGGACTGCGCCGGCCCGGTTTTGACGTTTTCTTTGCGATTCTTGTTTGGGCTTGCCATTTGCTCCTTTGGGCCTTTTTCTATTTATTGATTTTATTCCTTTTTTTTTGTCTTTTGGCCCAAAGTGATCATCCATGAGTTTGTACCTGCAAGTCCAAATAAACACCAAAACTTTAGAATATGTTAGTTAAAAATCTATTTCTAGTTTGTTTTGGTGTTGTGTTGACGGTATTTAATTAGTCGTTGGTTACCGTCAACAAACTCCCCCACACTTAGCCCTTTACTCGTCCTCGAGTGAAGGCACATGGACTAAAGTGGTTCAATCTCCAAGATGTAGACCTGCATACAAGTTATTCAGGGCCTCACCTGCTTTGTGAGCATTCAAGAGTGGCTACCATGTTTTCTTGGACGATTGAACAATGGAACGGGTCATGAAATCGTATCTCCTTGCTACTTCTCATGTGCAAAGACTTGGTTTTTTTTTTTTTTTAAAGATAAAGTAGCAATGCTCCATAGTTGATTCTCACATAGTCACTCATTTTTGTGTTTCCTTACCAAAGCACTCTTCGCTCTCACTCATCCTATCTTTTTGCGGGGGTTTTGTGGATCGTTGGAGTGGAGTGTTGCATACGTACCTCTGTATGTTTTGTCGGGTCAAGCTCTGGATCGTTGGAAAGAGGAGCCATACTCCTAGATCGAAATGTGCAAAAGTGTATGGAAAATATTTTTGGTATTTTTTGTGGTTACTCCTTGACTCATGATCTCTCCTTTCTTCTTTTTTTTATATGCTTTTGGAGAGATACAGGCTACTTTTCCTTTTGTCTTTTTTCTCTTTTCTTTCCTTTTTTTTTCTTTTTTTTTTTTTTTGGAGATGTGGGCTCTACTCGCCCTCGGACACGTGTCCATTTTTCATCTCTTATTCTTTTTTTTTTTTCTCGCCTGTGTATCCTTCTCTCTGTATTTTTCTTGATAACGAGGAGATGATCATGGTACAATGAATGGAGTACTTATTTTGTGGATGGTAGGGGTGCATGTTGTGCGCAATTCTCATTGTGAGAATTGGCGTGTATATGTGGGTGTACGTGTTTTCCGATCTTGGGGGTATGAGCCTCTCTCAACGCAAATCAACGGAGCCTGACAAAACTCAATACAGCAGGAAGTAGCTATAGTGGATATTCATGTCGTTATTCAGGCTTTGGTAGGATTTGGCTAAGTCAAACCATGAGCATGCTTTATTTTAAATTTTTTTTTTGAAATAAAACCAAGTCTCATTGCATAAGAGAGCAAGCATCAAGTCATTCTACCATATCTCAAAGCTCAATCATTTAGATGAACATGGGGTCCCTAATAGGTAGTTGCTCATCAAAGTATGGTTTTTGGCGAGGATTAAAGAGTATGCATGCCATTTCTCAATTGGTAGACTAGAGATGGAGTTTTTTTCAAGAAGTTTTGTCTTTTTTTTTAATTTGTTCAATTTCAAAGCTCAAAACTTTATGGAGGATGTGAGAGAGGGAGTAGCACAAACCACCGTTTGAAGAGGAAGGAGTTAATGGTAGTTGTTCGTCTTTGTCCTTCTCTATCGTGAATTGCTCGGTGTTCGTGCATTTGTCTTTGGGAGATCTTGGGTAGGTGTGCTTGTATGCTTGAGAGATCTCCCCACACTTATTCTTGTACCTGTTTTATTTTAAACAAAGAAAACAAAACAAAAACAACAACATGGCTCTATCGGCAAGAATACCGTGGAGCCTTTATTATGAGAACTTTATTTTATTTTATTTTAATTTATTTTTTTATTTATTCACCTCATCATTATTCCAACAAGGCTAACATAAAGAATCAATGTAAGCAAAGCCTTGGTTCATCTCCAATATAAGATACTTCCACGATCGTGACAATAACGCCTAAGTTCATTAACCAAGATCCAACGCCATGTCAAATTTTGATTAAAGGAGATCTTTTTAACCTAAGCACCATGCTCAATTTAAAAGATTTGTGGATGCATTACACGTGCACATGTAGACACACCCAAACTCAAGCATATATCATGGTATGGGAAGCATAAAGTTTTATCATCATGGAGACAAAAACAAGTGAATGAGTTGGTGAATGTTTATTTCCTTTGCATACCCGGATATACTTACCGGCAACATTTTAGATGAAGCATTGAAGTTGTTTGCTGCGGTTTGCATGATGACTGCCGAGGTGCACCTCAAGGTTAGGCCACACACACACGTGTGCATGGGCCATGAGTCTTGATGGTAGCAAAGAAAGGATGAGAGACAAACCCTTCTTGCTTGTTGAAGCAAGGATGGGTGGAGTCAGGCAGCACTTTGATATGTATCTTGACCATGTGGGGCCAACCTGCTCCTCTCTCTTATTATTATATATATATATATTTTATATTTATATATATATATAATTTTTTTTTTCAACAACATATTTTTTTTTTTCCTCTCTTTTTTTTTTTTCAGGAAGACACGTCGACATCATCTTTTATTCACCCTTATTATTATTTTTTTGTATGATCCCTTGGTGGATGGAACTTGGGATTGTCACCATCTTCCCCACACTTAGACTTTTGTGAAAAAGTCAAGTGTGCGAGTCCGGTCTCCTCTTGAGTATCTTCCTTCATCCATGGGCATCATAGTTTTTTTTTTATGATAGCCCTCATGTTCTCAAGCGCCGCATGCCTCTTTGTTCTTCTCAATCGATCTCCACCGAAATGGTTAGCGACAAGAATACCCGAAGGTGCATACTAACTTGATAACATGTTCTTCCTTTTATTAATAAGAAGAGAGAAAGACTTTTTACGCTTTTTTTGATAGTCGGGGTATCTCCTGGCAAAGTGCTTTCTTTTTATGGTCGTAAGCTTGACCGTGGGAAAACATCCCGCGGTGATGATGGTGAAGTTCCCAGTTTCACCAAAAAGAATTTAGCATTACGCTCAAGCTGCAAGGTTAGCGTCATCATGCTACTACGAGGTTTGCAACCATTCTCTTAAAAAGGTTTACAAAGAGAACCAAGAGGTGGTTGTAATTTTCATTGAAGCACTTTCGGCTAGAAGCAAAACAAACTCAAGAAGACCCAAGGGTGAGCATGTAGGAAGTCTCAAGTGACAACTTGTTATGTTCAAAAACAAATTTACGCTTGGTCTCAAGAGTTGTTCCTTCGTGCATGTCCATGGCACATGAGGCTTTATCCTCAAAAAGATGTGACATGAAGGACTAACATTGAATCTTGACCATTGTCAAGAACAATGTTTTATCGGCCGAAGGGACATGACTTGTGTTCGTGTGAGGGCGACAGATGTTTCGCTTTCACTAAGATGTGGAAACAACTTGGGTGAAACGAATAGAATTATAAACTTCGCCTCCTCGAACGGGTTTTGCTTGGGAAGATGTTTGCCTTTGGGATGTCTAGGTGTAGGGAGGCGGAAACATTCTTTCCCATCTTCTCATCATGGCTCCCTCTATAGGTCTTTTCGTAATTTTTTTTTTCTAGAGGGTAACCTATGAGAAGATTGAAGTCAAGGATGAGTGAGATATGGAAGTCTAAGTGCACCTTGGTTTATGAGGTTCTGCCATCATCCTTGAATTCAATCGCGAACTCCGAAGGATGAAGCATTCCTTCCTTCGGTGTTCGTGGTTCGGGGAGAGGTCTCAACAGTCGGTTCCAATGGCGGTACTGGGAATGGCTCGACTGATGAGGGATCCTCAATACATGACATGCCAATAATGTGGAGGGGAAAATGTTCTACAACGGGAGAAGCAAGCTTCTCTAGGATGTGTTCCATGATTTTCCTATGTTCCGTTGTAGGTTTACGTTTATGTGCAAACAACCCTCCAACGGTCATGTCAAGGCATAGGGCAGCATCTATGTCAAGACCCAAAAAATATATGCAAAGGCACACTATCGGGTAATGACATATCTAGGCCAACATGTATAAACATTATAAATCTGGCCTAGGCTGCACCTATGTACTCCTTCTCATCCTACTTGAGATCGAGGATTGTCCTTGGTAGGCATTGATGGGGAAGAATGCTAGACAAAAATTGTCTTTGAGTTCTTCTCGGTCCCCATTCAAATTTCCTACGACAATAGTGTACTATTGTTTTGCTTTACCTATGAGGGAGAGCAAAAACAAATTCCACATGTGAATTTCTTGGATCGTGCTAGGAATGCCGAGGCACGATCATAATTCCTCGAAATCACGTAGGTGGCAACATAGATTTTCAAAATGGTCACCAGAGATGGAGTGCCCGAACCAAAAGTTTTTTAAAATTAGGGGCGAGTTCATAGCCAGGATAAAAAATTTTGGTTTTGAAAAAGATTGTGGCTCTTGTGAACTCCCCTATTGAAGGAAGGTTTTTCAAATGGATTTGGCTTCATTTTAAAAATGAAAAAATAAATAACTATTTTTGTTTTTTTAGATACAACACACGGGTGCTCTAGGCTCGAGAGAGAATTACGACTACTTGTTCCCCGCAACGGGCGCCGTAAAGCTTGTTAACGCGTTTCTTAACGCACACAGATAAATCCGCAAGCGCACGGAATTGTCATTGTAGCTTTCACCGGAAGTATTCAGTGGTATCGTATTTTCCACGAGTGGAACGGTTGCGCTCTAATCTTTGAGCAGGGCTACCCTAGGATAACTTATGGATAGTGAGGTATCTTTAATGGCTTAGGTTTCAGGCGGGGATTTCGCTCTTGTTATATCCTCGCTTCGGGCATCGGCCCACGCTCAAGAACGTTGTCCCGGCAATTAGCTCTACGACGCGACCTTGAACGTGGGGGGATTTCAAGGGATGGACAAGGCTTGTCACGACCAAGCCGCCTACCCCCTCAGCAGGTGGGATGCACCGCAAAAGGTAGGAGAACGCTAGCCCAAACACCACGTTTGCACTACCATCCACAACTCTTGGGTCGATCGAGGTTCCCGGTCAAAGAGTTCCTTCTCCAAGAGTTACGACCAGAAGGTACGACTACCAATCCCGCAAGTCTATAACGGCTAAGATAATATACTTGAAGAACAATAAGCCAAAAGATAATCACAAGCTTTTCTCACCAAAGTGTAAGTAGCTTGCAGAGGTACAAGTTTAAGCGGTACCGACAAGTCCCGCACTCAGATCCTCCTAGGAACCATGAGAACACCGAGGGGCGATCCCGGAACTCAGTGTAGAGAGAACCAAGCTTCTCTCTAGCCTTTCCTCTCTCACTCTCCATTAGAAATAAGAGGGGAAGAAGAAGAAGAATAGAACTCTCTCCTCTCTATTACATTGTGGCTCCTCCTTGTGTTGTATGGAATTGATCTATGTTGAATGAGAGGGAGAGGGCCTCCTTTATAGGTAGAGGAGAGGGGGCTCTTTGGAAAATTCTTCTCCCCACATGGAAAGAGCCAAAACCGTCATTGGACACCTTCCTTCTTTTTGCGCAAAACCGACTAAGCGCACGTCGGTTTCACCGGTTTTGGAAGGTAACAAAACCGCCTCACCGGCTGGGCGCGAACCGCCTCGGCAGAGTGCGGTGCACCGCAGTAAGGGGTGCGCACAAGACTGCCCGGGCGGTTCGCCCGCTTCGTGGGGTGTCGTCTTTTCGATCTGAAAAGTTGTAGGGTAAGACTGCGCCGGCACTGGTTTTGACGTTTTCTTTGCGATTCTTGTTTGGGCTTGCCATTTGCTACTTTGGGCCTTTTTCTATTTATTGATTTTATTCCTTTTTCTTTGTCTTTTTGGCCCAAAGTGATCATCCATGAGTTTGTACTGCAAGTCCAAATAAACACCAAAACTTTGGAATATGTTAGTTAAAAATCTATTTCTAGTTTGTTTTGGTGTTGTGTTGTGGTATTTAATTAGTCGTTGGTTACCGTCAACAGGAGACAAGCCCCCTCCTTGTAACTCTTCTACCAGGGTACTACTAAGGAATAAAGAAGAAGAAAAAGAAGAAGAAGGAGTAGAAGAAGAGAGAGAGGTAGAGGTGGTAGAGAGAGAGGTATTCTTTGGTATCTTTGGACTCCAAATGGTGTGTGTTGAGAGGGGGGAGAGATGGGATCTATTTATACACCGAGTAGGGTCCTAAATGCTAAAATACACCAAAACCGACCTTGATAACATTCCATGTATACCAAACCGACTAAGCGCATGACGATTCCACCAGTTTGGAAGGTGCACGAACCGCCTCAGAGGCCGGGCTCGAACCGCCTCGGGGAGGGTGCGCCGCACCAATGGTGCGTCGCGCACCCGGGCGGGCCGGCTCGGCTCGCGCCTTGGTGGGGTGTCGCTCATTCGATCTGAAAAGTTGTAGGCGAGGTGCGCTTTCGGCCCAAATTTGATGTTTTGGGACGATTTGCTCTTGGGCTTGAATTTGACAATAGCGCTTTCCGGAAGGCGTATTACGGTCGATTTTCCACTTGCTTTTATTAATAATCTGCAAAATAAAATACAAGACACTACAAGTGGAATTTATTATTGTAAAATGCATATGAGTATAAAAGGTTTAATATTACTCCCTTTTTGGTCGCAAGTTGATGGGGAAAAAATATATCGTTAGTTACCGTCAACAAACTCCCCAAAGCTTACCCTTTCTTGGCGTCCTCGAGCAAAAAGAGATAAGTACTTGGTTGTTGATCAGGAGTTGCTACTATGCCGACGTTTTACAAGTGCCGGGGTTATAATAGGATTTTCTACTATAGTTTGAATAAAATGGCACATCTTTTTCACACCCTTTATTACCTTTCATCGTTGGCGGGGCTTTCGGCTTTTCTCAAAGCCTTGGGCGGTTGCCGATAGAACGGTTATAACAGAGGTGCTTATCATTCATCCTTCCGATCCACTTTTTATCAGGGATTTTATTTAGATAAATATTTATTTCTTTTTCGAGAAAGTATGGGCTTTATTGCTATTATTTTTATTATTATATTTTTTGGAGAGGTGGGCTCTACTCGCCCTAGACTTTTGTCTTTTATTTCCTCTCTTTTTTTCTTTTTCTCTTTTTTTTTATTCTTTCGAGATGTGGGCTCTTTCGCCCTCGGACACTTGTCCATTTTTCATCTCATTTTTTTATCATAGCCCATAGACATTTCTCTTTTTAAAACATAGATTCCCGGATGTCAAGTTTCTCTTTTGGACGAAGTCATAGCAAATCCATTTGTACCATATCATATGAGGCAACAACTTAGACTAGATAGAGCATATGCAACCCACATGAATCGGGTTTTTCGGGATGAGTTTTAGAATTAGCCACTAAACCCAAACTTTAGAGAACTTGAATTATAAACTAGGCACATGCAAAGCATAAAAGCAGAGCAACTATTTATCATTTCAACAAGGGACTAAGACTAAACATTTTTATAGCTCTTACACATAAGCATTGAGGCACCAAGAAGAGCTACTTATTCTAGCTTTGGTAATAATTTTTTTTTTTAGTTTTCTAATTTTTTTTTTTAAAATTTTTAATTTCCTAGTTTTTAGTTTTTAAATGCAAGGTTCTTTGAAATGTAAACATGCTAAAATAAAATAAAAATTGATGGAATTAAATATGCAATGCAATGATACTGTGGGGGGTCCTCCCCAAGCTAATTTGGAGGCTTGTGGGTAACTTTATTTATTTTTGTTCTTTTGGGATAATTGTCATTTTACCTTTGTGAAGGATCTACTCTTTTGAATCGTGGATTTGGGACTTTCTCCAAAGATTTTCAAAATTAAATTTATTTTTTTTAGAAAAAAATTATTAAAATTATTTTAAAGTTTTTATGTATAAAATATTTTTCTTTAATTTTTAACTAAAGATTTATTTTATTTATGAATTTTTTTAATTTTCCAAAATATTTTATAAGACATATAAATATATATAAATATATATAAATCACTTTTTTTTTTCATATACCCCATTTTTTTTTTTCATATACCCTTTTTTTTTTTCTTTTTGGATATACCCATTTTTTTTTTTTCTTTTTTTTCATATACCCCATTTTTTTTTCTTTTTTGGGTATATACCATTTTTTTCGGATAAAAAGGTTATTTATTTATACTGTCGACCTTCCCCCAACGGCATCAAGGAGGTACTCTTCGCGGGGGGGTCACGGAATCGAGATCCTTCGACATTCCACAATCAGAGCTTTGATGATGATAATTGCCGGGTGTGTTGCCTGTACCTATGAATGGGCACTTAACCGCCTTGTCCTTAATGTGGAAGACGATGAAACCTTTCCCCAGACTTATGTCGGCCTTGGCAAGATAGAGGAATGGTCTCCCCAGAAGGAGAGACACATCTTCCTTTGGGCCCATGTCC
Source organism: Hyparrhenia diplandra (assembly GCA_015847255.1). Lineage (NCBI taxonomy): Eukaryota > Viridiplantae > Streptophyta > Magnoliopsida > Poales > Poaceae > Hyparrhenia > Hyparrhenia diplandra. The sequence goes on from JADLZK010006752.1 coordinate 1,095,493, forward strand.
GGGGACCCACAGTCACCGGGAACGTATTCATTTTGGATTTTGATCGGCATGTCTTCTAGTATCCCTTCCGTCGCCTTGTTGATTGGTCCGCCATTTGGAGGACGGTTGGCGGGGGTAAGCGTTCCTCCATGGATCTTGTTGAAGGTGATCTTGGACATCACGTTGATCTTTGCCCCCAGTCCTGAGAATGCATTTGCAAAATTGTGGGGGCCAATGGCGGTGATGATCGGGCGCCCGGGATCTCCCTTCTTGGCGATGAGCAGCGAGTCCACGGGGATCTTCCTCAGCTCTGCAGGTCGATCGAGCCTTAGAGATATCATGTTAACCAACTCGTGTGGGACCTCGGGTTGCCACAGGATCCTTCCCAAGTCGTTAAGCGGCACTTGGGCAGCGATGCGGGCCACCGTGTTTCTATCATCTTGTTGAAGCTTAGCTGGTTCTTCACGGTGATGTCAACCCTTCGAGCTTGTTATTTATGCCCTCCAAGATCTTGTCTTGGTGGCTCATCTTTTGGTGAGGTTTTTCGTTGATTTTTGCCGGCCCAAGTGCCGGGTGCTTCGGCGATGGCTGACCGGGGTTATAATTGGAGTTGAACCCCTGGTTGCCTTGGTATGGTGGCTGGACCAGCCTGCTGCGGTTGGCGATACACGTTCTTTGTTGTTGATGAAGGCGGCTTCTTCGCGGGTCTCGGGGCAATTGTCCCCGAGTGGCCAACCTCACCACACGTCTCACGGGTCATGTGGCGTGCGTGGCGAGGGCCGGGCGCGGTACTGGCGGTAGCATACGTGCCGCGCTCTTCCGGCCTCTTTAGCGGCGAGTCCATCTTCGCGGCAAGCATATCGCCTCCTTCACGGTATGCATGCCTTTACGTGTCTTGGCTAGGGCTCGTCTTCGCCCCAACTCACGGTTTTGCCACCATCTTGTCAATCGAGTACATTGCACGATCGATGGTGAAGCGATAGGAATGCGCCACCAAGCGGCGTCGAGGTGCCCCCTTGGATATGGCCGTAAGACCATTGTAGAAGTTGCAGGAGCACGAGCCAGTTCTCCATCCCGTGGTGCGGGCATGCTAGAATGTATTCTGCGGCCTCTCCCACGCCTCAGGGATGGGTTCCATTGAATTTCTTTGGAAGTTGGCGATCCTTCCCCTCGGGGCATTGGTTTTGCCCATGGGGAAGAATTTGGCGAAACACCGCGGAGCACTTGGCCCACATAATCGACGACTTCCTTGTCCTTGTAGAACCACTGTTTCGCCTTCCCCACGAGGGAGAAGGGGCGGAGGGCTCGATAACGTCGGGTTCGGCGTCCTTGATAACGATGGTGTCGCATAGCTCCGGAAGTGTTGGAGATGAGCGTTCGCGTCCTCGCTTCGGCGATCCACGAGAATGGACCGGCTCGCACCATGGTGATTAGCCCAGGCCAGCTCGAAGTTTTTATCCACCACGTTCACCACCGCCCGGTGGGCACGTTGGTGGCAGCCCGGAGTTGAGAAATCGCGGCGACTTTTCGGGCCATTGCTTGAGTTGCGGTTGGTGCAGGGATGTCGGTTTTCGACCGCCGGGGTTCCGCCGAAGAAGAAGCGCACGAGGCGGTTCTTCCTTAGGAGTGCCTACGGATCGGAGATGAAGTTTTTCGGCAGGAGGAAACCCGACATACACTATCCTGTTTTCATCCACAACATGGAGAAAAACACGAGAAAGTTATCTGTATGAGCAAATGGCATCCGCACACACAAATTCATATTCATTGCCAGCTATTTATTTTTTTTTATTTTTTTATATATCACAACGCTTTTCTCCCAACAACGGCGCCAGAAATGCTTGTTGGCATTTCTTAACGCATTCAAAGGAAATAGGTATAAAACCCATCCCGATAAAAGCGTCTGCCGAAATGCACCGATGGCATTCCCAAGTAAACCACCATGTCGGTGATCCGAAATGAGTTTGTCAACGGGATAGATCTTGCCATCGTAGATATTCATCCGCAAGCGCGCGGATCTATCATTGTAGCATTTCACCCGGAAATATTGGGGTATCGTTATTTATATTCGCCCAAAGGAGAAAAGTGTGTGAATGATAACTTAGCATGGCATATGAATAGAGGAACATTGTGATTGCTTAACCAAGTTGTTCATAATAGGGGTAAGTGATACGGTATAGGGATAGTGTGACATACACTTGGAAATCCACCAGCAAAACGGATAAAGAAAAATAGAAAAGAATAAAAGAATAAATGAATAATCTAATGGAGTAGTTCTAATGTTATCTAATCTTGGCCCTATAATGAATAGTTATACATCATATGCAAACCGATCTAGGCATGGTTAGGTCTAGGATATCGGGGAGACTTCACGGTTACCATACGGCCCGATAGGAAGCATTTTTGAACTCCTCAAAGACAAGGCGAACGTGGGGGATTTCAAGGGACGGTCGAGCTTGTCACGACTAAGCCGTCTACCCCCTTAACCGTGGCATGCACTCATATCCGCTTGGGTGTCGTAATACCCGAGCACCATGCCCCGCGTATTATAGCACTACTCTTGTCCCCCCGGGATCCCCACTCGTCGAATGGGCCGGACTAGAACAAGAGCAAACCCTAAGGAACAACGAACCGGTATCCCACCTCTAATCAAGTTAGGCATATGAAGGGCGTTAATAAAAGCGTAATGAACATGTCAAGATTATGATATCTAAACTATATGCTAGTTCATCTATCAACACAAGAACATGATCAAGACTATACTCTAGTTCATAAATTAGGCCAAGAATAAAGATAATAGACTTGCGGTGATCGAAGAATGCTCCATTGAGTAGATGTATTACCAAAGCACTTTCTTCTAGGAGACAAGCCCTCCTTGTCACTCTTCTACTCAGGTACTACTAAGGAATAAAGAAGAAGAAAGAAGAAGAAGAAGAAGAAGTAGAAGAAGAGAGAGAGGTAGAGGTGGTAGAGAGAGAGGTATTCTTTGGTATCTTTGGACTCCAAATGGTGTGTGTTGAGAGGGGAGAGATAGGATCTATTTATACACACAGGTAGGGTCCTAAATGCTAAAATACACCAAAACCGACCTTGATAACCTTCCATGTATACCAAACCGACTAGCGCATGACGGTTCCACCAGTTTGGAAGGTGCACGAAACCGCCTCGTGGGCTGGGCTGAACCGCTTCAGGGGAGGTGCGGCCGCACCAATGGTGCTTGTAGCGCACCCCCAGGCCCGGCTCGGCCTGCGCCTTGGTGGGGTGTCGTCATTCGATCCTGAAAAGTTGTAGGCCGAGGTGCGCTCGGCCCAAATTTGATGTTTTGGGACGATTTGCTCTTGGGCTTGGAATTTGACAATAGCGCGCTTTCCCGGAAGGCGTATTCTGGTCGATTTTCCACTTGCTTTTATTAATAATCTGCAAAATAAAATACAAGACACTACAAGTGGAATTTATTAGTGTAAAATGCATATGAGTATAAAAGGTTTAATATTATTCCCTTTTTGGTCGCAAGTTGACGGGAAAAATATATCGTTAGTTACCGTCAACAAACTCCCCCAAGCTTACCCTTTGCGCGTCCTCGAGCAAAAGAGATAAGTACTTGGTTGTTGATCAGGAGTTGCTACTATGCCGATTACGTTTTACAAGTGCCAGGGTTATAATAGGATTTTCTACTATAGTTTGAATAAAATGGCACATCTTTTTCACACCCTTTATTACCTTTCATCGTTGCGGGGCTTTCCGGCTTTTTTCTCAAAGCCTTGGGCGGTTGCGAGATAGAACGGTTATAACGAGAGGTGCGTATCATTCATCCTTCTCGATCCACTTTTTATCCGGGATTTTATTTAGATAAATATTTATTTCTTTTTCGAGAAAGCATGGGCTCTATTGCTATTATTTTTATTATTATATTTTTTTTTTTTTTGGAGAGGTGGGCTCTACTCGCCCTAGACTTTTTGTCTTTTATTTCCTCTCTTTTTTTTTTTCTTTTTTTTTTCTTCTTCGAGATGTTGGCTCTTCTCGCCCCGCACACTTGTCCATTTTTCATCTCATTTTTTTAGCATAGCCCATAGACATTTCTCTTTTTTAAAACATAGATTCTCGGATGTCAAGTTTCTCTTTTGGACGAAGTCATAGCAAATCCATTTGTACCATATCATACGAGGCAACAACTTAGACTAGATAGAGCATATGCAACCCACATGAATAAGGTTTTTCAGGATGAGTTTTAGAATTAGCCACTAAACCCAAACTTTAGAGAACTTGAATTATAAACTAGGCACATGCAAAGCATAAAAGCAGAGCAACTATTCATCATTTCAACAAGGGACTAAGACTAAACATTTTTATAGCTCTTACACATAAGCATTGAGGCACCAAGAAGAGCTACTTATTCTAGCTTTGGTAATAAATTTTTTTTTTTAGTTTTCTAATTTTTTTTAATAAAAATTTAGTTTTCTAGTTTTTAGTTTTTTTAAATGCAAGGTTGCTGAAATGTAAACATGCTAAAATAAAATAAAAATTGATGGAATTAAATATGCAATGCAATGATACTGTGGGGGTCCTCCCCAAGCTAGGCTGGAGGACCGTGGGGTAACTTTATTTATTTTTGTTCTTTTGGGATAAAATTCATTTTACGTTTGACGAAGGATCTACTCTTTTGAGTGCGTGGATGGGACTTTCTCTAAAGATTTTCAAAATTAAATTTATTTTTTTTAGAAAAAAATTATTAATATTATTTTAAAGTTTTTATGTATAAAATATTTTTCTTTAATTTTTAACCAAGTTGTTCATTGGGGGTAAGTGATACGGTATAGGGATAGTGTGACACACACTTGGAAATCCAAAGAGAAAAAGGATAAAGAAAATAGAAAAGAATAAAAAGAATACATCATATGCAAACCGATCTAGGCATGGTTAGGTCTAGGATATCAGGGAGACTTCCTGGTTACCATACGGCCCGATAGGAAGCATTTACGAACTCCTACGGCACAGGCGAACGTGGGGGATTTCAAGGGACGGTCAGAGCTTGTCACGACTAAGCCGCCTACCCCCTCAACCGTGGCATGCACTCATATCCGCAAGCGTCGTAATACCCGAGCACCATGCCCGCGTATTAGAGCACTACTCTTGTCCCCCCAGGATCCCCACTCGTCGAATGGACGGACTAGAACAAGAGCAAACCCTAAGGAACAACGAACCGATATCCCACCTCTAATCAAGTTAGGCATATGAAGGACGTTAATAAACTGTAATGAACATGTCAAGATTATGATATCTAAACTATATGCTAGTTCATCTATCAACACAAGAACATGATCAAGACTATACTCTAGTTCATAAATTAGGCCAAGAATAAAGATAATAGACTTGCAGATAGAAGAATGCTCCATTGAGTAGATGTATTACCAAAGCACTTTCTTCTAGGAGACAAGCCCTCCTTGTAACTCTTCTACTCGGGTACTACTAAGGAATAAAGAAGAAGAAAGAAGAAGAAGAAGAAGGAGTAGAAGAAGAGAGAGAGGTATTCTTTGGTATCTTTGGACTCCAAATGGTGTGTGTTGAGAGGGGGAGAGATGGGATCTATTTATACACGGGTAGGGTCCTAAATGCTAAAATACACCAAAACCGACCTTGATAACCTTCCATGTATACCAAACCGACTAGCGCATGACGGTTCCACCGATTTTTGGAAGGTGCACGAACCACCTCCCGAGGCCGGGCACGAACCGCCTCGGGGAGGTGCGGCCGCACCAATGGGTGTAGCGCACCCCAAGGGGTGTCGTCATTCGTCTTGAAAAGTTGTAGGCCGAGGTGCTTTCGCCCATACCCAATTTAAAAGAACAAATTGGATATATTATTCCCCATGTGTGCCCAGAAAATGAAAACACACATAAGGTGACAAACTGTTGGAAAGTATCATAACAATGCTTATTACATAGAAGTAAAATGAAAACTCAAAAGAATTAAACTAAATCCAACTCTCTCATGCGGAAGCTCCAAGAACGGGTACGTCGACTGGCGGTCCACAAGTCTAGTACTCCTGGCGGTAGTCCTCATTCCATCCTTGATCTGAGTGTGGTGTGGTGGAAATTGCAAGGGTGAGTTCATGTCGAACTCAACAAATATAGCAAGGCAATAACTTTCCCATAATATCATGATCATTGTAACATAATAATAAATAAGCATAAGTGATAATAATGAGTAAATGATTTAACAATATAAGAGTCATCATCTTTAGTGTAAGTGGTCCATGGCCGCTCGTGTCCTTGAGCAAGGCTAGTATACTAGTTTTTCAAACTCTGCGCAGGGGTGTACACATTCACTGTGAGTCATGATTCCTAAATGTATGGGTTTGCAAGGCCCAGTACACCGAAACCACTATAAAGCCCCCCAAAGGTTCGTCTAACAAGTTGGGGCGCTAAGTCGTCAGATATAGGACCCACCCTTCCTATATGGCACATAACGCTCAGCCTATACACATATATATGGACAGGGGGCTATACTATACCCAATTCGGCACTTCCTCCAAACTTGCTAGAAAAATGATCTTTGAGGAACTAAAGTTAGAGCAATTTAACCCCCCACGGTTATCTTTGTAAGTCCGGGATACATCGATTCTGAGACAAGATCTTATGTGGTTAAATTATTACCATTTTATCATTTATAGCATAGACATTAATTAAGTCACAAGATCATGGTAATAATGAGCTAGAAATTCCCAAACTATACTTGCCTTGATTATCGAAGTCTTGCTGACCCCGCTTTGCTCCTCAAAATAAGGCTCGACGACCACCGACGTCTTTGCTCACCGTCTAAACTTCGATAATAAATCAACATACACGCATCCAAAGACAATCATGCACGAAGAAAACAAGTCTAAATTAGAACAGTACACCAACAGTGATAAAAACAGTATAAAAAGTATATAAAACTAATCTACGTGTCGCTACAATCACAAAGACGTAAAGATCACTTAAAATCGGAATTAAAAAGGGTAAGTTATGAATTTTACAAGATTTCCTATAGGCGGATAATTAATTAATTCTAACTACGAAAATTAACTATCTCAAAATTACTGAACAATTATACCAACGCGTAGAGAATCGAATTACGAATCTAACGAAAGTTGAACGGATCAAATCGGAGTTAAAACGACAATTTTATAAGGAAGTAAAGGTAGTGGCATTTCTGTAATTACCGAGAACCTATTTTCAATACCGAACAGTAAAACTACGCTAAGCGGAGGAGAAAACGATTCCCTAAACGATAAAACTCAAATTACGCTTTCCCAACTGAAACGCGGATTACCGAAATGTGCCATCGGGCGAGCTTGCGTGGCGGTGACAAGGCGGTGACGTGGCGTTGACGTGGTGGCCACGCCGGCGTGACTCACCGGTTTGACCAATTGGTTGACCGCATGCCTAATCAAATCGAGGGCCATCCGCGATGGATCGGACGGCTATAATTGGCCGGTCGGTTAGCAGGTCACCGGAGCGGCGTTGGTTGTCGCGCGCATGTTCGCCGGGGGCGGGCGGCTCGCCGGAGTTGGCCGGAAGCGCCCGGGCGGCGGCCGGCCGCGCGAAAGCACGGGACGGCTAGGGACCCCGCGAACGCTGTTGGGGCAACGGTCACGACGATTGTCGATCGAAACGTTTAATCGTCTCGCAAAAGAGTGAACTCGGGCCGAGCGGCGAGGTCGGCCGCGGGGCGCTCGCTCGGGCCGATGAAGCGCTGCGCGCCAGAAGCTTTGCGTGACGCGGTGTGCACCACCCTACGGCGCAGCGATGGCCGTAGATGACGGTCGCCGGCCGCGGGCGGCTGGGCGGTCTCGGGCTGAAGCGTGGCATCATGGCTACGGGCAAGGCAAGAACCCGGAGCGCACGATCGCTACAGAGGACGCTGGGCGAACACGATGCGCACGCGAGACTACGGTCACGAGTGGCTAGAGATGCAGACGCCGCTGGCGCGCCATGGCCGGAGCGGATGGAACTCGCCCACAAGACTCGATTAGCCCTAGGGGCCACAATTCGAAGATTAAGAGTATGGGGAGGGAAGAGGAGGAACGGGGTTCTCACCGAGTGGTCAATCGGGCGAGGGACGATTCGCGCCGGGAGAACGCCGGTGAATGCATGGGCCGGCGAACTGCCCGCGGGCGCGGCGCCGGGCGTTTCTAGTGCGAGGGCGATGGGTGGAGTCGCCCGGTGGGTAAAGAGGCCTAGGGTGGCGGCGCCCAATATAGGCCGAGGGACGAGAGGCGCTGGCTCGGGGCTGGCGTGAGATCTGGGATCGAGGACGCGGCCAAGACGCAATGCGGTTCGGGGGAGAGAGGTAGAAGAAGGTGCCGACACCTAGGGCCCACCGTCGGCGGAGAGGCAGAGAGAGGGAAAGGTGCAGCCACGGGGTCAAGGCCGCTGCTACTTGGGCCGGCCCTCGAGGAAATCGAGGTGGAGTGGGCTTTGCGGGTAAAGTAAGAGGGAAAAGGCCTAGCCGGGCTCTCGGGCTAGATAGGAGAGAAAGAAAGGAGAGCTAAGGAAAAAGCTTTTCAATTTCTAATTCTAAATTTCAAGTTAAAAATTTGAAATGCTATGAATCCTTTTAAACTTTGAATCAAAAGACAATACAAAAATAAAGTGCAGCGGCATGATGCATCAAACATGTGTCTAGCCTTATATTTCATTTTAATTTTATAAAATTTATTATTTCTTCTATATTCACATGGCATAAAATGCATAATTAATCAATTTAAACTATTTTTGAAAATTGCAAATTTCGGGTGTTACAATTCTACCCCCTTAAAAGAATCTCGTCCGAGATTAGATTGTGCTTACACAAATAGCGTGGATAGGACTTTCTAAGAGCATCTTCTCTTTCCCAAGTCGCCTCATCTTACGTATGACGGTTCCACCGAACTTTACACATCTTGATGGCCCTACTCCTAGTGACTCTTTTCTGCTTTGTCTCCAAGATCTTTCTTGGGAACTCTTCATAAGTGAGATCTTCTTTAATCGTAACCTCCTCTATAGGCATCCGCTCTTAGGCACACGTAGACACTTCTTTAATTGAGATACATGAAACACATTATGCACACTGATAGATTCTCCGGCAATTCCGGTTGGTAGGTCACTTCTCCACATCTTTTAACAATCTTGAAAGGACCAATATACCTTGGAGACAATTTGCCTTTCATATTGAACCTCTTCACATTTTTTCATTGGGGACACCTTTAAGTACACATAATCCCCTTCTTTAAAGGCTAAATCTTTTCTCCTAGTATCCGCATAACTTTTCTGACGGGATTGTGCCACTCTCAAGTTCTCTCTAATCATCCTGACTTGTTCTTCAGCATCTCTAAGCACATTTGGTCCAAACACTTGAGTTTCCCCAGTTTGATTCCAAAATAAAGGTGTTCTACACTTGCGCCCATACAAGGCTTCAAATGGTGCCATCTTGAGACTCTGTTGATACCTGTTGTTATAGGAGAACTCGGCATAAGGCAAACTCTTATCCCAACTAGTACCATTCTGCAAGGCACAAGCTCTCAACATATCCTCCAAAATCTGATTAGTCCTCTCAGTCTGACCATCAGTCTGAGGATGAAATGCTTTATCTTGAATCTCAACTTTGTTCCCAAGGAGTCATGCACGGCTTCCCAGAAATGAGATGTGAACTGAGCGCCTCTATCAGACACAATCTTCTTTGGAACCCCATGCAAGCAAACAATCCTTTCCATATACAATTGTGCCAACTGAGGACCTCTATATGTAGTTTTAACAGGCAAGAAATGAGCAACTTTAGTCAACCGATCCACGATTACCCATATGGAATCATATCCCTTCTGAGTACGAGGCAATCCCACTATGAAATCCATGCCAACTTCTTCCCATTTCCACTCCGGTATCTTCATGGGTTGCAACAATCCTGCAGGTCTCTGGTGTTCAGCCTTCACTCTTTGGCAAATATCACATATGGCTACATACTCTGCCACATCTCTCTTCATTCCATACCACCAATATTTCTCTTTAAGGTCGAGATACATCTTCGTACTTCCAGGATGAATGGAATAAGCTGACTCATGTGCCTCTCGCAGAATTGCTTCCCGAATGGCTTTCACTTCAGGCACACAAATCCTTTTTCCAAACCAGAGAGTACCATTTTCATCTATACTAAATCCTGGTGCTTTTCCAAGTGCTACATTTCCAGCTATCTCCTTTAGGTACTCATCCTCTAACTGACACTTGCGAATTTCATGCTCAAGAGTAGGTGTCACTTCTATCTCCATAGTATTAAGTACAACACCCAAGTTCGGATGCTTGAACTCGCACACAACTCATCCGATCTTTGGTGTCATCCGAAGTGTCTTGACATATTTCTTCCTACTAAGAGCATCAGCCACACTATTTGCTTTTCCGGGATGATAATGTACATCCAAATCATAATCCTTTATGAGTTCTAACCAACGACGTTGTCTCAAGTTTAGATCGACCGGGTAAATATGTACTTCAAACTCTTATGGTCGGTGAAGACATCAGTCTTATGACCAACCAAATAGTGTCTCCAAATCTTCAATGCATGAATCACAGCTGCTAGCTCTAAATCATGAGTAGGATAATTTAACTCATGCTTCTTCAACTGTCTTGAGGCATATGCAACAACTCTACCTTCTTGCATAAGAACACATCCCAATCCTAGACGAGATGCATCACAATAGATGGAGAACTTCTTGTTTAGATCCGCAAAATCAATATCGAGTCGTTGTCAATCTCTTCTTGACTCTTCAAAACCGGCTTGACATTTATCGACCACACAAACTTGGCATTCTTCTCTAAAAGAGAAGTCATGGGTTTAGCAAGTTTGGAGAAGCCTTCAATGAATCTTACGTAGTAGTAGCTAATCCAAGGAAACTACGGATCTCTCGTGGCATCCGAAGGTGGCTTCCAATTCAACACATCCTTCACCTTGCTTGGATCTACTGCAATTCCTCCATTAGAGACAACATGGCCAAGGAAAGAGATTTCCTTTAACCAAAACTCACATTTGCTTCGCTTAGCATACAACTGGTGCTCTCTAAGTTTCGCAACACCAATCGTAGATGCTCAAGATGCTCTTCTTTGTCTTGGAGAATATCGAGGATGTCATCAATAAACACCACCACAAATTTATCCGGATACTCCATGAACACCTTATTCATCATGTACATGAAATAGGCAGGTGCATTGGTCAAACCAAATGACATAAGCGTGTATTCATATAATCCATACCTAGTGGTGAATGCCGTCTTTGGTATGTCTGAATTTCCCGATCTTCAACCGATGATAACCGGATCCTTGAGATCAATCTTGGAGAACACACAAGCACCCCTCAAGCGATCAAATAGGTCATCAATCCTAGGCAAGGGATACTTGTTCTTTATAGTGACCTCATTAAGTGAGCGATAATCTACACACATCCGTTGTGTGCCATCCTTCTTCTCCACAAAAATCACCGGTGCACCCCAAGGAGATGAACTAGGGCGGATAAATCCCTTATCATGTAACTCCTTCAATTGTTGCTTAAGTTTATCTAATTCATTAACCCCCATTCTATATGGACGCTTAGCTATGGGTGCAGTGCCAGGTAGTAAATCAATAATAAATTCAATGTCACGGTCAGGTGGCATACCTGGCAACTCATCAGGGAAAACATCTGGGAACTCATCCACTACAGGCTCTTTGGGGTTGACATCTTCTTTCATCTGATTCACAGTGGCTGATGGTGGGTCTTTCACTGCCACATCAACACAAATTTGATCTCCCTTTGGTGTAGTTAGGACCACCACTTTTTCCTGACACTGAATCACTGCCCCGTGTTCCTTCATCCAATCGTAACCCACAATCATATCAAGGCCAGATGTCCTCAACACAATAGGACTGACTGCAAAGTCTACCCCCCTTAAAGACAAGCTTACAGAGGGGCAATAAAGAGAAGCTGGTATGGTTCCCCCAGGTGAATTTACTACCATTTGATTCTTCAAGGCAACTAGTGGTATGCTATGCATTGTAACAAATGCTTGGGAAATAAATGAATGTGAAGCTCCCAAAATCAAAAAAGAACAAGCTTGAGGGATGGAGTTGATGTTGAACGTACCCATCATAGTTTTTTGGTCCCACTCGAATCGTATCGGTGGACACATGGTTCACTTTTTCCAAGGTGGCCTCTTCTCGGGGACGGTTGTAGGATAAGTGACCCTCTTTACCACATGTGAAGCACGTGGTTGGAGTGTTGGTGGCATTTCCCCGGCGTGGTCCCTGATAACCCTTCTGTTGTTGAGGACGCTGGTTTGCCATTCGCCTCTGGCGGTAATGGCGGCGTTCTTTGGTTTCGATTGTGGCCTCCACGATTTGCTTGTCCCCGGTTCTTCCTTTGGAAGTTGGGGCGGAAACGAGTTGCTTCGAGCCACGACCAAACATCTTCCTCTTCTTGTCCTAATTCGGGACGCTCATTATCGGGACAATAGCACGGTTCACCAGCTGCTCAAATGTATCATAAGTGTTCCCCTTCAATTGCAGCCTAAGATCATAGTAGATACCATTAAGAAAATGGAGCTGCTTATCTGCATCTTCTCGGACTTCATTGGGAGCATAACGGGCTAGCTGCTGGAACTTCTCATGATACTCACTGATAGTCATCGAGCCCATCCCGAGGTTCCGAATTCATCTTGCTTACGCTCAACAAGACCAGCTGGAATGTACCGAGCTCTGAAGATCTTCACAAAATCATCCCAAGTGATGGCAGGAGCATTTCTGGGACGAGCAGCTTGATAAGACTCCCACCAGATCTGAGCACCTCCTTGGAGTTGTCCTGAGGCATACAACACCTTCTCTTTGTCATTGCACTGTGCGAGGTTCAGTTGTTTCTCCACAGCACGTAGCCAATCATCAGCTTCAAGAGGCTCTCTAGCATGAGAAAACACCAGGGGGTTTCCAATCATGAACTCCTTGCGCTTATCCCTGGGTGGCTGAGCAGATCCTACGGCTTGCATGTTCTGCATGAAGCTGCGCCATGGTTTGCATCATCTCTTGCTGGCTTTGCATCATCTGCGCCTGTGTCGCCATGAGCTGCTCTGGAGTCATTGGAGGAGGAGGTGGGTGTGGCAGATCTTCTCCCCCAGCATTTGCATTACGTCTGGGTCTACCTCTAGGCATCTGTTTTGTCAAAGATAATATTCCAGGTTTAGATATTTGTGGTCAAGGTCTCTTATATAGGTTAATAGAGTAAAGCTGAAAATTCTCTGAATTAAGCAAGTTTAGAAAATTTACCCCACTATCTATTCATTAGTCCTTATGCCTTAATCTTATAACTAAATGAAATTGTAGACAAAGTCCACAAAATCATTGCAATCATTCAAAAATCCAAATCAAGCATAATTAATAATAACAATTCAACAAGGCAATCAAAATGCACTAATCAATCATTGACTTGACTTGCGATTTCTACATTTTTCTTCTCAAGTTATAGGTAAATATCCTAGGAACATTCTTCAAATTAGTGAGAAAGTGGTATGAGAAGATCTCTAAAAGCATGTTAAGGAAAGATGAGATCAAACTTTAGAAACAAGGACAAGTTGGGGATGAATAGCGAGGTAAGATAAGATATAGAAGAAAATATCAATTTTCCTAGAGCAAGGATTTTAGGACAACTTCTAGTACCTAAAAACGACCGGTTTTCTACTAGGCTTGCGTCCTAGAGTCAACATTGCTTTGATACCAATCTGTCATACCCAATTTAAAAGAACAAATTGGATATATTATTCCCCATGTGTGCCTAGAAAATGGAGACACACATAAGGTGACAAACTGTTGGAAAGTATCATAACAATGCTTATTACATAGAAGTAAAATGAAAACTCAAAAGAATTAAACTAAATCCAACTCTCTCATGCGGAAGCTCCAAGAACGGGTACGTCGATTTGGCGGTCCACAAGTCTAGTACTCGGGCGGTAGTCCTCATTCCATCCTTGATCCGAGTCCGGTGTGGTGGAAATTGCAAGGGTGAGTTCATGTCGAACTCAACAAATATAGCAAGGCAAGAACTTTCCCATAATATCATGATCATTGTAACATAATAATAAATAAGCATAAGTGATAATAATGAGTAAATGATTTAACAATATAAGAGTCATCATCTTTAGTGTAAGTGGTCCATGGCCGCTCGTGTCCTTGAGCAAGGCTAGTATACTAGTTTTTCAAACTCTCTTGGCAGAGGTGTACACATTCTTTTGTGAGTCGTGATTCCTAAATGTATGGGTTTGCAAGGCCCAAGATTACACGAAACCACTATGAAGCCCCCCAAAGGTTCGGCCTAACAAGTTGGGGCGCTAAGTCGTCGATATAGGACCCACCCTTCCTATATGGCACATAGCTTTCGCCTATACACATATATATATGGACGGGGGGCTATACTATACCCAATTCGGCACTTCCTCCAAACTTGCTAGAAAAATGATCTTTGAGGAACTAAAGTTAGAGCCATTTAACCCCCACGATTTATCTTGTAAGTCCAGGATACATCGATTCTGAGACAAGATCTTATGTGGTTAAATTATTACCATTTTATCATTTATAGCATAGACATTAATTAAGTCACAAGATCATGGTAATAATGAGCTAGAAATTCCCAAACTATACTTGCCTTGATTATCGAAGTCTTGCTCGACCCTTTGCTCCTCAAAATAAGGCTCGACCACCCGACGCGTCTTTGCTCACCGTCTAAACTTCGATAATAAATCAACATACACGCATCCAAAGACAATCATGCACGAAGAAAACAAGTCTAAATTAGAACAGTACACCAACAGTGATAAAACAGTATAAAAAGTATATAAAACTAATCTACGTGTCGCTACGATCACAAAGGCGTAAAGATCACGAAAATCAGAATTAAAAAAGGGTAAGTTATGAATTTTACAAGATTTCCTATAGGCGGATAATTAATTAATTCTAACTACGAAAATTAACTGTCTCAAAATTACTGAACAATTATACCAACGCATAGAGAATCGAATTACGAATCTAACGAAAGTTGAACGGATCAAATCGGAGTTAAAACGACAATTTTATAAGCGATTAAAGACAAGTGGCATTTCTGTAATTACCGAGAACCTATTTTCAACGGTGAAGCGAAACTACGCTTAAGCGTAGGAGAAAACGCATTCCCTAAACGATAAAAACTCAAATTACGCTTTCCCCCCGCTGAAATGCGGATTACCGAAAAAAGCATCGGGGCGTAGCTTGCGGGCGGTGACAAGGCGGGACGTGGCGTTGACGCGGGCGGCCACGCCGGCAGTGATCGAGCCGGTTTGACCAATTGTTGACCGTATGCCTAATTAAATCGGGGCCATCCGCGACGGATCGGACGGGCTATAATTGGCCGGTTAGCGTGTCAGCCGGAGCGGCGTTGGTTGCGCGGCAGTATATTGCCGGCGCTACTGGCGTGGCTCGCCGGAGTTGGCCGAAGGCGCCCGGCGGCGGGCGGGCCGGCCGCGCTTAAAGCACGGGACGGCAGGGACCTCGCTAACGCTGTTGGGGGCAATCGGTCACGATGATTGTCGACCGGAAACGGGCGAATCGCCGGGGTGCTGGGGTGAACTCGCCGAGCGGCGAGGTCGGGCCGCGGGGCGCTCGCTCAGCGATGGGTAGCGCTGGTGCGCTGTAAGCTTTGCGAACGCTGTGTGCACCATCTCGGCGGCAGCGGATGGCCGAGACGATGGAATGCCCGGCCGCGGGCGGGCGGCGGTTCGCCGGTAAGCGTGGCATCGTGGCTACGGGCAAGGCGGCAACCCGAGGCGCACGCGCCAGAGGACGCTGGGGCTAACACGGCGCCACGGAGACCACGGCCGCGCAGTGGCTAGAGATGCAGGACGTCGCGGCGGCGCCATGGCCGGTAGCGGATGGAACTCGCCGGCGCACTCGATTAGCGTCCTAGGGGCCACAATTCGGAAGATTAAGAGTATGGGGAGGAAGAGGAGGAACGGGGTTCTCACCGAGTGGTCAATCGAAGGGGAGGGGACGACTGGCGCCGGAGAACGTCGGTGAATGGCGTCGGGCGGAACTGCTCGCGGCGCCGGGCGTTCTAGTGCGAGGCGATGGGTGGAGTCGCCAGTGGGTAAAGAGGCGGGGTGGCAGCGCCCAATATAGGCCGAGGGACGAGAGGCAGCGGGCTCGCGCGCGTGAGATGCGGATCGAGGACACGGCCAGCACTTGTGCGGTTCAGGGGAGAGAGGTAGAAGAAGGTGCCGACACCTAGGGCCCACCTGTCGGCCGGAGACAGAGAGAGGGAAAAGTGCAGCTACTGGGCTGGCGTTGCTGCTACTTGGGCCGGCCCTGGAGGAAATCAGAGGTGGAGTGGGCTTGCGGGTAAAGTAAGAGGGGAAAAGGCCTAGCCGGGCTCTCGGGCTAGATAGGAGAGAAAGAAAGGAGAGCTAAGGAAAAAGCTTTTCAATTTCTAATTCTAAATTTCAAGTTAAAAATTTGAAATGCTATGAATCCTTTTAAACTTTGAATCAAAAAGACAATACAAAAATAAAGTCTGTGGCATGATGCATCAAACATGTGTCTAGCCTTATATTTCATTTTAATTTTATAAAATTTATTATTTCTTCTATATTCACATGGCATAAAATGCATAATTAAATCAATTTAAACTATTTTTGAAAATTGCAAATTTCCGGTGTTACATTTGATGTTTTGGGGACGATTTGCTCTTGGGCTTGGAATTTGGCAATAGCGCTTTCCTAAGGCGTATTCTCGGGTCGATTTTCCACTTGCTTTTATTAATAATCTGCAAAATAAAATACAAGACACTACAAGTGGAATTTATTAGTGTAAAATGCATATGAGTATAAAAAGGTTTAATATTACTCCCTTTTTGGTCGCAAGTTGACGAGAAAAAAATATATCGATTAGTTACCGCCAACAGAGAGCGCGGGATAACGGCTGGCGGTCTCCGACGATGGCAACGGGCGTTCAGCAGCTCCGTGGGCAAAAGGCAAAACGGACTGGCCGATCATGACCACGGACGCCGAGGCGCACCTAAAAGACAAAATTTGGATTCGCACGGGGCTCACCGGAATGACGGGACGGACGGAAGGCGGCTCACGGCGGCGCTCCTGCCGGCCGTGGGGAAGATAGCCTACGCCGACGGACTCGCCGATGAGAGGCTACAATTTCAGGCTGAAATGAAACACAAATGGATTGCGACGCCTTTGGGCGAGGTAGCTAACCGAGAGATAGGGCGATGAACGCCAATTTAAAGGATGAACAAGCGGTGGTCAACGGCGGCGAACGTGACCAATTTGAAATTGTCGACGCCGAGGGGTCCTCTCTTTGGCCGCCGGGCTCGAAATGGAGACAAGGACACGTTGGCGATCATCTTGACACGTTGGATCAGTCTTTGGCGGTCACGGACGCAGCGTGGAATCCGGCCCGGCCGCCGGCGGCGAGGGCAACGGCGGGCAGCCCCTGTTCTTCCCCTTTTTCCTTCTTCCATCCCAAACCCTAATCTTAACTTTCCAAATTACTCCCAAATTTTGAACTACACTCAAAAATCTCCAAAAGCAACTTGGCTTAACTTTTCAAGATCTACAACTTTCTCCATATGAAGATTTCCTAATTTGGCCTCTAAGATAGACATTTTGAAAAAGACAGATTTGAAATTCAAATGGGATTTGAAATTACTTCAAAAAATTTGAACTAAACTTGAAAAACTCATATTACCAACTTTGTTCACCTTGAAAAGATCTACAAAGTTGCTATTGGAAGATTTTTCTCAAATTTTGTCTAAATTTGAAGTAATTGAAAAAGGGGTAAAACTAGGGTTTGAAAGGACTTTGGAATCTTTGGCTTTTCTTTGAAATTTTCAAATAAACTTTGAAAACTCCAAATATGAAAATTGTAGCCAAAGAGAGGATGAACACTTTGTTTTTGGAAATTTGATCAAATGATACACCAATCAAAAGTTATAGAAAAGGGGCTAAAAGAAGAATGTGGAAACTAGGGTTTTGAGTTGATCGAGGTGTTTCCGAGGCAATTGCTCAACATGAACCCTTAATGACTTTTGTTGGAGAGTCCATTTAGAGTCATTTGAGTGTCATGGCAAAGTTGGTTGACTTCATCTGTCTCCAATTACTCCATAGAGCCCCAAAAGCGTTGTATAAGTGATAGCATGACTTATCATTTCATGTGACTTTTTGGTTCCGATCTTCATGAAACTTAACCTTTGGCTAAGGCACATATGAGTTGTGGTGTGGAGCATGAGAAATCATAATTTCCCCACTAATCACATATGTTCTTAACCAGGCTCCAAGTGTAAGCATCAAAATTTTCTTTCATTCTGAAAATTGCTATCTCGAGTTCACAATCATGAACAAATATTCTTGTCTTTGTCCAAATCCGTTGCTTAGCTAGTAATTAACACCTAGGGTGTTACAGCCCTTCCCCCTTAAAGAAATCTCGTCCCGAGATTTGGGGTAGGAGACTTTTTAAGGGAAAAGAAAACATATCACCCTTGATCTGGTTTGCAGAATTTCCTTCATTGACTCCCATGAAGCATTGTTACTCTGTGAGGGATCCAAAACAACTTTTCCTTGCATAGCTACCAATTAAGTACGGCGAGTGTAGGGTATGTATCATCTTAATACCATCATAGATTTCTTCTGAAGTGGGTGATACAACGGTAGGAGCTATTGTTTGCTTTATCCTTTCTTGATGAAATACCCTGTATTATTCTGATTCCAGATAAATGGTATCCAAGTCTTGATATTTCATATCCTTAATAATTGTCCTTAATGTTGACAACACCTTGGGCTCCCTTTTTAAGTGTCAAGCATCAAGGTTCTAAATCCATGTTTAGACAATCTTAGTAGCATGACTAATCATCCTTTAAGGCAGACACCTTGTATAAGTCTTACTCCAATTAAATCCCTTAGCTATTTGATTCTTAATGTATCTGTCTTCTGTTATAGGCAAAACAAGCTGGACTATCCTTTAAAGTCGAGCTGCCCAAAATACTTAGCTTTCAATCCAATGTCAATAAGCAACTCATAGAAACCTTCTGTTGCAAAAGACACAAAGTGCTTCTAACGAGTTTTCCATTTCTTTGCCTCTAATGACTTGACCAAGAGCACTCATAGTCCCTCCATCCTTTCTATTAAGAAGCTAGTCCATACAAGTGTTTTGCGTTGCAGAACTCCGCCCAATCCTCTTCTCTCGAAGCACGCAACAACCTTTAACAAACTAAATCTGCGAGTATGTTGACACTTGTTATCATATAAAATTATTAATCAAATAAACATGAGAAAGGGGTATAAATAATAAAGACAACCTAGAATAGGGGTCACTAACATATTTCCATCAGTTTTGGTAATGTTGTGAATTGCAGGGACTAAACAGAAAAATAGCAGAGTTCGCGAGCCAGTACGACTACGCGACGTAACGCAATCCAACTCCGAGAAAGACTCTAGAAGGCTCGGATTAATCCCGACGTGGACCAAACTTGACACCGAAGAAAACATCATCTAGAAGACTCGAAGCCACGACGCGACGACGGGACCCGGGGGACTCCCCTAGGCCGATCGGCCCAATAATGGGGCCGATCGGCCCTGCTTGGCCGCCACGCAAGCCCGGTCTCCGGAACCTTCCTCCACCGCCTCTAAGACGCAATCTAAACCGGTTGTTTAATGTCGGTTTGATCCAATGGTCATCGTACATCGTCAAGGCCCTTGAAGATTAGTACCACATTGTTTGCTGAAGCTGAAGAGACATAAGAAGACCCATTTATATAGACCCCTAGACCCCCCCTTTCGGATCATCAAGTTCTCAATTCGAAACAACGCTTCAAGATCCAAGTCATATCCCATTTTGTAGAAACATCGCTTTAGGAAGAGTAGCAATCAAGATTAGAACTAGTAGGAAGGGAGAAATCCGCTCGGATCGTCGGAGGCCCGGCTCAAGATCGGGCCTCGTTCTTGTAAGTTCTTCATTGTAAGTAGTCTTCAAGTTCCGAGACACGTTCTTAATATGAATATCTTGATCATGTTTATATTCGAGATTATTTGTTCTAGTATTTACTTTGATTACACGTTTAGCATAGTTGAATTATGTTATGTTCATGCATGGATTCGTATAGCGCTCATCCTTTCGCTCGAGGGTGAGTGGTAGAGATGATGTAATCGTGGTGATTAGATCTTATTTACTGCGCGTTTGCACCCTATGTGCCGGGTCGTGTGGTAGATCGTGGTGGTGACAACACCATTGAGTCCTTTGCAATCCATCCCCGTATGTAGGCCTAGCGGATGATATTATTCGGGTTGTTCTAAGTTTAGGCCTTAGTCTTTCACGGATTCTGTCCTCATGTGTGGATTTAATTAGTCTTTCTTCGATGATTGTTAGATGTATTGCACTAATTGAGTAGATCCTAACTTATAGTTTAGAGTTACATATTGGAGTTTCTAATGCTAGCTAGCCTATGAATTGCTATCATCCTTTGTTTGACACTTTCTATTTTAAGCCCACTTAGATATGACATTGGTTGAATTTATTTATCAAGAACTTTATCATTATCTTTATTGTGAACTTTGATCCTTGTTTAAATAATTGATAAGTTTAACACTTAAGCTTTGCATACGAGAGATGATTAGATGATGATTAAGATGTTTAGCACCTATGCATAGTTAATTCACGATAGAAGACTTCTTTCCCCGTGGTAGAATATAAATTCAACACACGGTTCTTACTCCCGGTTAAAATGCTACAATGGTATATTCATATACGTAGCGCTTGCGGATACCCAGTTATAATTATTTATTTACTTACTAGAAGTTATCAAGGCATAGTACGAATATTTTATTCCTTGCATATTAGTAGTTTAACTCAAGGGATGACAACCTTTTCAGATATGCTATGAGGCGCAATGAATATTTCTTTTAGTTTTATCTCGAAGCAACATCGATATTCTTTCTAGACGCCATTACTAGTTAGTGACGTTAGAAATACCAACAAGCATTTTGGCGCCGTTCTTGCGGGAAAGAAAGTCTATAGCCCAATAAAATATAAATCTAGGATTAACTTGCATACATCTCTCTCACGCATTGTAAAGTATTAAATTTATCGATTGTTTAAACAAGTTTACCCTCGTTATTATTCTTTCTATCTATTTGAGGGTAATGTATGAAAAGGAATCTTCACGAAAACTTCAAATCCGATCGGAAAAACTTTTGAAGGAGGCAAGATCCAAGTTGAAGTCTCAACCTAAGATCACTACCTCGGAAGACTCCTCCCTTTGTGCGAAGCTTAGCACCCGTGTTCGAAGTCATGGCAAACAAGACCCTCTCGCGAGTACTGCGCACCGACTCACGGCCAACATCCGCTTGACCGGGCGGTCGATGTGGGAGACAAAGCTTTTGAGCTCAAGCCTGCACTCATCAACATGGTACAAGCTAGCCAATTCGTGGAAAAGCCCATGAAGATGCCAATGCTCACCTACAACACTTCCTAGAGATTCAGTGGCACCTTCACCATCAAAGATGTCTCAAGTGATGCAATCCTACTTAAATCATTTCCCATTCTCACTCTTGGGACGAGCGAAGCGTGGTTCTACGCCAACAAAGACAAACTCACTACTTGGACACTTTGCTCTCACGCCTTCTTGGCAAAGTTCTTCCCTATAGGCAAAACCAACGCCTTACGGGGGAAAATCTCAAGTTTTCAAGAACAACACGGCGAATCCGTTCGAGGCGTGGGAACGCTTCCAAGACTACATTACGAATGCCCACACCATGGAATGGAGAACTGGCTACTCATGAGACCTTCTACCACGGGCTTAACAACAACACCCGTGAGACCATGGACGCCTAGCTGCTTTGGAGGTGCTTTCCTATCCCCTTACACTGAATCAAACTCTACCGACCTTGTGGAGAAGATGGCGTCAAACCAAGCTTGGAATGAGGACCGTCAACCCCACAAGAAAGAGAGGGGAATGCACCGGTACTGAAAGAGGTAGACATCTTTAATACGCCAAAATGGATTTAATTATGAAGAAGCTTGAAGACAAAGCTCGAGAAGAAGGAAGTCATGCAACTCTTTGATTCCCGCATGACATGTGAAGAATGCGGCAACCTTTGGACACTCGGGCAGCCATTGTCCCGAATTTGGAAGAGGGCGTGAACTACATCAACAACAACAACAACCAGTATCGTCCCCCGAATCAAGGATGGAATCAACAGAGACCTAACTACCAAGGTAACTACTCAGGTAACTATCAAGGTAATAACTCTTTCAATAATTTTACACCTTTAAGAGAGTTAGTACAAAACCAAGGTAGACTTATGGATAATCTGTCTAAGAAGTTAGCTTCCAATGATAAAATGCTAGAAACCATTAGTACTAAAATGGAAAGCTTTTCTTCTGCAATAAAGAACCAGCATAGCTTCAATAAAATGATAGAATCTCAGTTATCTCAGCTGGCTTTATCTGCTCCTATGCCTAACCCAGGTAAGATTCCGGGTCAACCGGAAGAATTAGAATCTGCAAACCTTGTCGATGTCTACTATGCAGGTATTCAGACCAAGGATGCACGAGAAGGATTTAAGTGCACTGACTGGGGCATGCCCGCCAAGAAAGGAGATCCAGGGAGACCAGTCGTCACCATTGAAATCGGCGCCCGTACCTACGACGCACTCTGCGACTTTGGCTCAAGTGTCAACATTATGCCTAAGGTAAACCTTGAGCCAGGTTCAGATTTATTATATACAACCATGTGCCTACAACTTGCAGATCAATCGCTATGCTACCCTGAGGGCATCTTGGAAGACGTGTGTCTTTACATCGGTAAGCTCTATGTGGCCACCGACCGTGGTCCTGGATACCCGGCAAAGGTAAGAACGCCCCGATCATTCTGGGCCGCCCTTTCCGTGCTACCACCAAGGCCATCATCTACGCCGACACCGCGAAGATCGTCTTCACCGTCAACGGACAGAGGGAGAGATTCAACTGCAAACACAAGACCCTACCTCCCCCCGCTCCAACTGTACCACTACCGTACCACAAGTACACGTACCCATTTGTCGAGGAAAGGACAAAAAGAAGAAGCAAGAACAAGAAGAACCGTCACCCTCGACCACACGTGGAGCGAGTCTTGATGATCAACCAAGTCAATACGAGCGCAAGACTCGGCGCATTCCACCACCGCTAGAGAAGCTAGAGCGACCACGGAGTTCCGTCGATCCCTTGCTCCATTAATCAATGGAACTTCCGGCAAGTTATGCGACACGGGATCGAGCATCAACTTAATGTCAAAGGTAGCGTATCAATTAATATATGGTAATCGCCTTTGTGTTCCACCTATGTAATGCCGCAGATGGCGGACCAATCATACCGATTTCGGAAGGTATTGCGCGAAAAACGTCCCCATCAAGATCAAAGGCGCTATGTCCTCACCGACTTTTTAGTCATGGATATGGGAGAAGAAGAACAAGATCCTCCCATAGTACTTGGAAGACCGTTCTGAACACTACAAGAGCCATCATCTACATCGGGGCGGGCGAGATTCACTTCCGACTTCAAGGTAAAAAGATATTTGTTTTCTTCAATACTTACACTACTAGTGAACAGCCCCCAAGAAGGACCAAGAGCCGAAGCGTCTCGGAGACTACAACGAGAATTTGGACTCAAAGATGGAGCACATCGAGAGGATGGAGAAAGACATCAAGGAAAAGTACACTCGGCTCCTACCCATCTTGAACGCAGACCTACGGCCACACCGGAAAGGTCTCCACCAAAGAAACAATCTTGGAAAAGAAGAAAAGCCGCTGCCGCCAAGAAGAAGAACAACAAAAGTACACCTTCGAGAGACACAACTAGCGCCCGGCATCAACAAATGAACAATCGACTTCCTCGGCTACGCCGTCTCACGCCCGACCTTTGAGATCATTGAAGGAACCTTACGGGTACAACATTTATACGAGGGCCCATAGGCGACACCACGCCATGGGAGTAAGTGCTCTAAACTCGCCGAGAGGTAACTCGGTATTTATCTCGCATCTTTAATTTTACGCAAAGCATATTTCAATTAGCATATTTCCTTTAGCATTTTTACTTTTTTTCTAAACCCGCACTTAGAAAATCCCAAAAAAATATGTTTTTGCATTTACATCAGTCTCCTAAAGCCCCATGCAAGCACTCCTTTGCTGTGGTGGCATAAAAAATAAAAATACAAAAATATTGCATTCATATGTTTCTGCATTAGCATCCCTATTGCATAGAAAAGTTCTCAAAAATATGTGGGCACATGAAGGTCCACACGTTTCTCTAAAAAAAAAAAAAATCCAAAAAGACGTGAGCACATGAAGGCTCACATTAAACATCCTAGAATTTGTTCCTTCGGGTATGTGCGAATTAATATTAACAGGGAGAACATTAAAAGGAGGGCCGAAAGAGGAGCAAGCTCCAAGGATGAACAAGGGACTACTTCAAGATCAAGCTTGGGGAGAGCACCCCCATTTATCACTATAAGTATCACTATCTTATGTCTTATTTATTAGCTACATATATATTTGCTTAGAGTTAATGAGTCTTAGTTAAGAGTCTTAGTGTTAAAGAGTCAAATAAATCTTTGGAACTTGATAGATTGCTTCCTTCATTTTAATTATGATCTTGATGATATATGCTAAGGAAATGATGAATAGTTGCTCGCCTTAATTCCTCTTAGAAGTACTTACACTTTGGACTTAGATTCTCCCAAAGCTTTAAATGCTTAATTTACTCTAAACCCAAAACACTGTGGGAAGCACATGCTTAATCTGAGTCTTAGCATCAAAAGATAAAAGTACATGAAAAGTTGAGCTACTGTTTATCATATTCCTAGAGATACCACGATTCTGGTTTTTATCTTTGAAAATTAAAATATTACATGATGAGTTCCTTAGCTATGACCCTTAAGAGTTTATCATTCGCATCAAGATCATCCCACTCCACTAAAATATTTGCTTCTAACCCGGAAGTACGCATCCCCATACTCCATCAAGCCACTAGCCATAAAAATAAAAATAAATTCTTGCAATCTTTGGATATGTCTCTCTCGGTGTTTTTATAAAAGGTTGGGCTACATTCGAAAAAAAAAAAAAGAGAGAAAAAGAAGAGAAAAGAAAAATAAATATCTAGAGAGAAAAGTGAGATGAGAGAGGGAGAGTGTTGATGCTCACTAACTCATATTTTTATGCATCAACAATTCATGGAAAAGGACTAAAATATAATTAGATAACCTTATTAGGGGTTTCTACTAATGATTTCCATGAGTTTTGGTAAAGTTGTGATTTGCGAGGGACTTAACGAGAAAAAAAAGAGAAATGGCGTGTCACACGGCCGACGTAACGCAACGCAATCCAACTCGAAACAAGTCTAGAAGGCTCGGATTACTCCCAACGTGAACCAAACTTGACACCGAAGAAAACATCATCTAGAAGACTCCGGAAGCCCCACGACGCATCGCGGGGCCCGGAAGTGGGACCCACTGCGGGCGATCGCCCAATAATGGGGCCGATCGGCCTGCTTGGCGACTACGTCGGCCCGGTCTCCGGAACCTTCCTCCACCGCCTCTAAGACGCAATCTAAAACCGGTTGTTTAATGTCGGTTTGATCTAATGGTCATCGTACATCGTCAAGGCCCATGAAGATTAGTACCACATTGCTTCTTTGAAGTTGAAGAGACATAAGAAGACCCATATATATAGACCCCTAGGCCCCCCCTCGTCTAACAACAAGAATTTGATCACGAAGCCTCAAGTCATCATCAAGAAGGAGATCAAGAAGAAGCCAAGACAGGAGTAGAAGAGGAGACACCAAGAGATAGGATAGCTAATTCATAGCTCTAATCTAGAGCCTAGTTTAGATAGAAAGTCGAGTTTAGAGAAGAGAGAGTGTATGCTCGGTTACGGATCGATAAGTTATACTATGGATCAATATTATTATTGTTCTCATACATCTTTTGTGCTATTTCATTACTATGTATGCAATTAGTCTACTTATACTTTATTCTATTCATAGCATATTTGATATGATCATTATTCATGATAATTCAACGCGCTTATTCGTAGATTTTGTATATTACACGTGTGTACTAGGTAGTAGAAAGTATGTAAGCATGGTGCTTAGATATAATTTACTTGCGGATTCACCTTATATGCCGGGTCGTGGTGGTAGATCGTAGTGGTGACAAAGCACTATTGAGTCCTTTGCAATCCATCCCCGTGTATAAGACTAGTCGATAATGGTTCTTGGGATTATCTTGTTTCGTTCTGATTTTCTTAAGTAATCTTGAGGTGCACATTCTTATTTATGGTTTTGATATATATATGATCTTATGCTATGCTGTCTAAACATTTTGTAGATTCTTTGTATGCTACCTAAGAACTGTCCCTTTGTCATAAATCCAATCCTAATCTTACTAGGAATTAATCTTATGCTATACTCACCACGTGCACCTCTACATCTCATATACCTTATTATTATTATTATTATTATTATTATTGGCTCACCTTGTTTAAGTATATGCTAAATACTACAAAATCTCATTAGTCTTCTATCACTATCTTTAATCAAATGAATTGTTTGTCATGTCTTCCTCGTGGATTCGATATTTAAAACCCTCCCGGGTGAAATGCTCACTTTGGACATCCGGTAAACTTGCGGATCTATAATTATTTCTCTGTAAGCATAACAAATACCAACAAGCATTTTCGGCGCCGTTGCGGGGAAGATTTTTGATAGCTATTCTTTTGATTATTGATAGATGAATACTAAGTGTGGATTTTGCTACTTAGCATCCTCGCTAAAACAGATTTACCCGTTTATTGTCTTTTTCTATCTTATTCGTAGGGTATTAATAGGTTTGATTGTGATTCACTACACTTTGATCATCCGAATCAAGTCAACCGGCTACACCAAGTTCGAAGGTATGCACGAAAAGACATTGCGAGAGTTCTCTCGCTCCAAACATCAAGAACATTCGACTTTGGACCTACACTTCCAATCAATCATGAGTTTGAGCTCAAGGCAAGCCTCATCAACATGGTGCAAAGCTGACCCGTTCGAAGGAAAGACACATGAAGATGCAAGCACTCATCTCCGGACTTTCATGGAGATAGGCGCCACCATCAACATCAAGAACATTCCCAAGGACACGATCTCGCTCCGCTTATTCCCTTTCTCACTATTGGGAAGAGCGAGGCAATGGTTCTACTCCAATGAACAAAAGATAAACACATGGGAGAAATGTTCTACCACATTCCTAGCAAAGTTTTTCCCCATAGGCAAAACCAATGCCTTACATGGAAAAATTGTCAACTTTCAACAATGAAGGGAGAATCTATTCCGGAGGCGTGGGAACGTTTTCAAGAATACATATCGATTGCCCTCACCATGGAATGGAAGAATGGATGCTCTTACAAGGATTCTACCATGGACTAAATCAAAAACCAAGAGAGCGACTAGACGCCATTTCGGAGAGGATCATTCCTATCACTCACACCGGGGAAAGCCGACATACTTATGTGCAAGATATCGGAAAATCAATTTTGGACCCCGAAGAACACCCAATATTGTCATCAAAGTGAAGAAGTACAAGAAGAACAAGAAGAATCAAGGCAGTATCAAGCTGGGATGGACGTGCTACTAAATTGGCTTGAGGAGCGAGCCAACTACAAGAAGGATCGACAAGCTTTACAAGACTCCATGAACGCTTCAAGAAGTTCAAGCTTGGTGGTTCACAAGTCAGCACCGACCCAAAGAGAAGACCAAGAACCACGACCAACTTACGCGGTAAGTATTCAGGTAATAACTTTAATTCGGGTAATAAATTCAAGCAACCTTCTTTACGAGAATTAATTGAAGAGCAAGTTAAAATTAATGATAGTTTCTCTAAAAAGTTAGTTGCTAATGATAAAATTCTAGAAGATATAAATGCTAAAATGGATAACTTTTCGCTATGATAAAAGAACAAGTTGCTTTTAATATCAAACTAGAATCGAAATTATCAAAATTGTCTCTTTGCTATGCTGTTGCCACTAATCATGAGCGGTACATAACATCGAGAACGAGAGGTGGTAAGCAAACCACCGATCCACCACCATACCCGACGGGTATGAGTAAGACCTTCGGCTAGGAAACCTACGGCACCTGCAGCCCCCCGCACCACCCGTAGTACCGGCCAACATTCGAGAAGATAAGGACGACGGCGTAGAAGAAGTTGTGCGCCAAGAACCCATGAGGACAAGACTTTCACGACACCAACTTCCTACCATATCCAAGAAGAATGAGAAGACCTCAAATTGATGATCAATTCGGCAAATTCGTCGAGGTAATCCAAAAGCTTTACGTTAACATACCTCTACTAGATGCCATGCGAGGTCCCGACATACGCCAAGTACATAAGAGATATCCACGAACAAAAGAGACCGCTACCAACCACGAGAGATCATCAAGTTAACGAGAAGAGTGTAGTGCGGCAATCCTAAACACATTCTTTGTTGATGCTCTTTTAATGCATGTTTTATTACCACCAAAGTGAACCACCAATACAATATTACATGTGAAAACATAACCAAACATTATTTATCCGACGAGTTCCACGAGTTTTTGGTGTTTCAAGTTGTTTTGCGGGGATGTTGTGGAAATACAAATAAAGTATGCCAAATAAAGTGAGAAGCGCAAAAGTCGAAATACGCCAAAGAGCAAAGGGAAGCAAGGAGGCCGATTCCACGCCTCATCCGGACTTTGCACCAGCGAGGGAAACCATCTACCAAGGCCCACAAGCCCACGAGAGAAAGGAGAGGCAAAATGGGGCCCATCTTTGCGGCGGCCAGGCGCCTTTGCGGCGGCCGGCCCCGAAATATGGCAAAACTTCCCGCCATTTTTATGGCGGTTTGCTCCGAAGACGAAGGGGCGGTTGCATGTGGTGCAAAGTTTCATTCCCGCCAAAACTCCTCGGAAAGACATGGTTGCATGTGTAGAAGATATGGTTCCCTCCAAGAATGCTTGGTTGCATGTGAGGTGTATCAAATTGGCGCCAAGACATGTGCATTTGCATGGCTAGGAAGGCTTGCATGAAGGTATTTTGGGTATGGCGCCAAGGAGGAGGCGGTTGCATGCCCATGAACTTGAATTTCAAGAGAGAAGCAAGCGTAGCCCTCCATTCTCTCCCTCCATTCCCTATATAAAGAGGCCATTGCCTCCCTTGTAACACACAACACACTACACTTGAGTTCTTCACTTCCACATTCTTCACCATGTAGTGGTGTCCCTCTAGGTGTTCTTCACCTAGTTGTATAGATTAGAAAAGATAAAAGAGAGAGGAGGGAAGAGCGGAGGCGGCCGAGTTTGTCGGTTTGACCTCGACTTTTGTACCTCTACTGGAGGCGACTCCTATGTGAGTAATATTCGCTTTCTTTGCAATTCTTGAGCAATCTATTTGACTAAAGTTTAGTGCTCGCTTACTTGCTTGCGGGATCTCCGTTCGACAAAGAAGGCTCTAGTTTTCACGTGAAACTAGTTTCAGAACCGCTAGTGCGGGACATGGTGTATGCAGGCTAGAGTTTACCCGAGATTGCGCCCAATGCTACGGAATAGTTGTGGTAGCCCGGGGTGACAGCTCGACCGGGCCTTTGTAGTCCACCACGTACGTATTGGTGTTTTTTCGTAGAGCTTACGGCGGCCTTCCCCGATTACCGTTTTCCCGGTCTTTTTCGAGAATCGGAAAGGTCGTTGTTCAGTAAGCGGTGTAGTAAGCGAGACTTTAGTTATCTAGTGACCTTGGGCTAAGCTTAGAAAACCCTCTCGTCCTACCAAAAATATTTATCTATCTTATCTCTTGGACGTACTTGATCCCTTCTAGTTCACTTCTCGTTCCCGTGGAAATCGATACCACGAATACTCGGGTGAAAGCTACAACGGTACTTTCCGTGCGCGCTTTGCGGATTTATCGTGTGCGTTAAAAATACCAACAATTACCCATCAAGAAAAAGGATCCGGGATGCCCCACTATAGAGTGCTCAATCGGAGATCAATACTTCAACAATGCACTCTGCGATCTTGGAGCAAGTGTCGATTCGCATGATGCCCAAGGTTGTCTTCGACAAACTCAAGCACCCTACCTTGGTTCCAACATCAATGTGTCTACAACTAGCAGATCAATCGGTTCGTTACCCGTCGAGAATCGCCGAGAATGTTCGGTGAGGATCAGGGAGTTCTTTGTGCCGATTGACTTTGTTGTTTGGACATGCACCCGCACTCCGGGGTCTCACTAATTCTCGGACGACCATTCCTAAGCACCGCCAACGCTCACATCAACGTCGTAGCGGGAGAGATCACATTTGAGATCAATGGAAAGGAGGAGAAGTTCGCCTTCAAACCCGGACGAGAACTTCGCCACCAATGCGAACATGATCGATCAAGAGAAGACGATGCGGACGAACCATCCTCTCCGATGGAGGATGATGCAGGAGGACTAGAAGATTGGAAGGTCCCCGTTCGAGGACCTTAACTACGAACCCCGTCGTCGGGTAACTTCGGTAAAAATTTAAAAATCCAAAAATATTTTATTCCTTGCATTTATTTTCACGCAATTTAAATTCCTACACTTTTACATTCACCGTGAAAAAGAAAAATTACGCCCCATGATTAATAATTTTTGCGGAGTGGAAACCCGTATAATTACTTTTTACGTGGTGGCATAAAAATAATTTTACTTCTTGCTGCTTTATTTATTCATTTTTATTCAGAAAATACAAAAATAATATATCCTTACAAGTGGGACCCACATGTCATAGGGACAAAACATCAAATCACCACTTTCTTTATTCCCTTTTCTTCCCCTCCATCCATTTTCCACCAAAGCACTCCACTTGACCAAACAAATACTATTCTAGCGTGGAATTTCAGCAAAGTTTAGATGGTGGAGAGGGCACCCGAAAGTGGGACCCACTTGGGGGCCGATCGGCCCCACTATCGCCGATCGGCCTCCCCTCCCTGCCCTATAAAAGGGGCAGCCAGCCCCTTGCCATTCTCATCACAAGCAACACAGATTTCTAGTTTCCGAGGAGAAGTAGAGCTCGAGCAGAAATAGGAGAAGGAGAGAAATAGAGGAGAAAAGAATAGAAAACTAGGAAGAGAGGAGAAAAATCCTCGAGATAATCTTCCCTTCCAGCAAAAACCCTCTAGCCAATTTTCTTTCAGTGAATACCAACCATGCTTGGAAGGTTTCTCAGGTCCCACTCCCGGGCTAGTTCCGGGCAAGCCATGAGCACGGACACCCGGCGACACCATCGCCGACCGCTTCTCCATCACCAATAGCCTCACCCGAGCCAAGGTAAAAAGTTAACCCGGGACGTACATCTTCATCTACGAGGAGGAGAGGAGAGATGTCGGTATGACAAACCGAAAAATAGAGATTTTGTATTAACTCCTATGCTAGATAACGAATTCATGGACCATATAGGGATTTTACCGGAGTTTACTTTTATTTTTCAATTGCTGGGATGGTCATCTTTTTACGACACCTCTGAAAGGGGGTGCCGACTTCTTACCTTAGAGTTTCTGTGCACTTTAAATTATACTGAGGATGGGAGCGGGGTAACCTTCCGGTTATTCCGTCAACCATACACCATGACTGAGAGACAAGCGAGCCTTTGCATTAGGGTTTCGCATCAAGCTGCCCAATCGACGTAACCTCCACCTTGAGTGACTTTAACAGGGAGATTTTCTGGCAAGAAATCTCTGGAAAGGGCATGTTTCACCGGCCACGCACTAATGACATCCACCTCCCAACTTTAAGATTTCTGCATAAATGGATGGCCCTTGCCCTCTTCCCACGAAAGGACAACATCCCATTACAGAGGAGCTGACCAAACCCCGGAGGGTGCAGCGTACCAGGCATACGAGGGCTTCGTGCCACCGTATCGCGCAGCGCCTACCAGAGGACCGCTGCCCACACATGAAATGCCGGAAGGTAGTAATGCGGCATTTATGCCGGTCCGCCACTCTTTTTGCGGGATATGAGTACCGTGATCCAGCAATATTCGCCGGTGTGCACAACAACATGCGCACCTTAATCAACACTCGAACGCCCACTCCGACCTCCTTTACAATCAACAAGAGTGGATGCAACGAAGGGAACACACATTTGGGCGACATCCGGGACACGGTGGAGACTAATCTTGAACAACCTGGAGAGGCTCTTGACCATCTCGGGTATGAGTAAGGGCAACAAGCGCTTGGGGAGTGGTCCCCGTTAAAAACCACGGTGAGGGGAACCCTATTCAACCAACCAACCAACCAACCAACCGTCGGACCCCGGGGAAGGAGTGCCCCGAGGTAATTACCGTCGGACCCTTGGGGAAGGAGTGCCCCCGAGGTAAGTATCTATCTATCTATCTATTTATATGGTTTTTAATTATTTAGGCTATATATATATATATTTATATTTAGGTTTGTTTAGCTAGCTGGTATAAATAAAGTTTAGTTTTTTGATATATATATATAGGTGTGCCGAATGAAAAAAAAATGAAAACAATAATAAAAAGAGTGATGAATTATGCTATAAGAACATGATAGATGTTGCTCCTCCGTGATAATTGCCTAGTTTACCATCTTTATTTCTCCCCGAACATGGATATAATTGTTTAGATTCTAAAACATGCTTTGAGCTTGAGTTACGTGGGAGTATGATCTTAGATTTCAAGTCTAGGCAATTGACTAATATGATATGATAAAAGTTGAGCTACTATCTATCTTGTTCATACGTGACACTTAAATTTCGGAGTATTAATCTTTGAAAATTTAAAATGATGAGTCTCTGTATGACATAAGCCCGATAAAATAAAATAAATGCCTTGTTGAAAATATGCTAAAATTGTTTTCATTATATATCTCTCTCTCGCTTTTCAAGAGACTTGGGCATGACAAGTAAAAATAAAAAAAAAAAAATATATATATATATCGAGAGAAAAGTGAGACGAGAAAGAGGGAGAGAAATGAACAAGTGTTCTACTAGGCGAGAAGGGCCTACCTCCCTAATAAAAGAGATGAAAAATGGACAAGTGTTGAGGGCGAGTAGAGCCCACATCTCGAAAAAGAAAAGAAAAGGAGAGAGAAGAAAGTGACAAAAAAGTCAATACGAGCGAGAAGAGCTCACCTCTCCAAACAAGTTGTCTTGTAACCCAAGGTTCTCTTAAATTTATTGCCATAAAGAGAGATATATTTTCAGAAACAAAAGAGGCAAAAGAAAAAGGCTAAGAAATTAAATGTTTACTCTTATTGTTGTCATACAGGGAACACTCTGTGCTTTCACCTTGAAAAATCTTTCGTAAAACTCCGAGTTATAGTGTAACCACGAACTTGAGACATGGTGTTTGACTTAATTGTTCTATCTTTCAATAGTCCAAGACTCATGTATGATGAAAACCTCATGCTCTCAAGTAGATATAAGCAAGTTTATGATTCGAATTTTTCATCCTACCTTGGTTGAGATTTGTTTTGGTAACACACCACGAGTCTTGCTAGGGACTAGCAAGAGGTAAGCTTGGGAGAGTTTGTTGATGCTCACTAACTCATATTTTTATGCATCAACAATTCATGGAAAAGGACTAAAATATAATTAGATAACCTTATTAGGGGTTTCTACTAATGATTTCCATGAGTTTTGGTAAAGTTGTGATTTGCGGGGACTTAATGAGAAAAACAAACGAAATGACGTGTCACACGACCGACGTAACATAACGCAATCCAACTCGAAACAAGTCTAGAAGGCTCCGGATTACTCCCGGCGTGAACCAAACTTGACACCGAAGAAAACATCATCTAGAAGACTCCGAAGCCCACGGCGATTGCGGGGGCCCGTGAGTGGGATCCACTCGGGCCGTCGCCAATAATGGGGCCGATCGGCCCGCTAAGCGGCTACGTCGGCCGGTCTCTCGGAACCTTCCTCCACCGCCTCTAAGACGCAATCTAAACCGGTTGTTTAATGTCGGTTTGATCTAATGGTCATCGTACATCGTCAAGGCCCATGAAGATTAGTACCACATTGCTTCTTTGAAGGCGAAGAGACATAAGAAGACCCATATATATAGACCCCTAGGCCCCCCTGTCTAACAACAAGAATTTGATCTGAAGCCTCAAGTCATCATCAAGAAGGAGATCAAGAAGAAGCCAAGACAGGAGTAGAAGAGGAGACACCAAGAGATAGGATAGCTAATTCATAGCTCTAATCTAGAGCCTAGTTTAGATAGAAAGTCGAGTTTAGAGAAGAGAGAGTGTATGCTCAGGTTACGGATCGATAAGTTATACTATGGATCAATATTATTATTGTTCTCATACATCTTTGTGCTATTTCATTACTATGTATGCAATTAGTCTACTTATACTTTATTCTAGTCATAGCATATTTGATATGATCATTATTCATGATAATTCAACGCACTTATTCGTAGAGCTCCTAGTATATTACACGTGTGTACTAGGTAGTAGAAAGTATGTAAGCATGGTGCTTAGATATAATTTACTTAGCGGATTCACCTTATATGACGGGTCGTGTGGTAGATCGTAGTGGTGACAAACACTATTGAGTCCTTTGCAATCCATCCCCCGTGTATAAGACTAGTCGATAATGGTTCTTGGGATTATCTTGTTTAGTTCCCGATTTTCTTAAGTAATCTTGAGGTGCACATTCTTATTTATGGTTTTGATATATATATGATCTTATGCTATGCCTGTCTAAACATTTTGTAGATTCTTTGTATGCTACCTAAGAACTGTCCCTTTGTCATAAATCCAATCCTAATCTTACTAGGAATTAATCTTATGCTATACTCACCCACGTGCACCTCTACGCCTCATATACCTTATTATTATTATTATTATTATTATTATTGGCTCACCTTGTTTAAGTATATGCTAAATACTATAAAATCTCATTAGTCTTCTATCACTATCTTTAATCAAATGAATTGTTTGTCATGTCTTCCTCGTGGATTCGATATTTAAAACCCTCCCAGGGTGAAATGCTCCTTTGGACATCCGTGCGCTTGCGGATCTATAATTATTTCTCTGTAAGCATAACAAATACCAACAGAGAGTAATGGACAAAAGTCATACTAGGCGAGAAGGGCCTACCTCCTAATAATAAAATATATTTAGAGATGAATAATGGACACGTGTCCGAGGGTGAGTAGGGCCCACACCTCTAAGGAGAGAGAAAAATGGACACAAGTCAGGGGCAAAGCCCACCTCTCCAAGAATGGATGGGCCCAGGTCCTAGCAATTTTAGAAAGAGAGATATAGTCCAAGATGTTTGAGAAGAAAAATACTAAAAAAGGCTAAGGCTATTTACTACCTTTCATCCTCATCCACTTCACCACTATCATCCCACTATGTATGTCTTACCACATGTGTCACTCCACTACATACCATCCACTTAAGAGGGTCATACATAGGATCTCTGAATTTTCTTTTGAAAAATATTGCAAAACCCCGGGATGATAGTTGATCAAAGAACTTGAGACATGGTACTTAACTTGATTGTTTTATCTTGCTTATGATTTGTGAAAAAAGGCTCGCCCCATGGTAAAATGTATGAAAGAGTAATCGGTTAAGAGGAGAATTTCTTTCTAAGTAACACAAGTACTTACGAGGTATGAAAGCGTAGTAGCAACTCGATCCTACTATAGCATATAGCTTTGCTAGGGACTAGCAAAGGGTAAGCTTAAGGGGAGTTTGTTGACACTTGTTATCATATAAAATTATTAATCAAATAAACATGAGAAAGGGGTATAAATAATAAAGACAACCTAGAATAGGGGTCACTAACATATTTCCATCAGTTTTGGTAATGTTGTGAATTGCGGGGACTAAACAGGAAAAACAACGAGTTCGCGAGCGATGCGACTACGCGACGTAACGCAATCCAACTCGAGAAAGACTCTAGAAGGCTCGGATTAATCCCGACGTGGACCAAACTTGACACCGAAGAAAACATCATCTAGAAGACTCCGGAAGCCACGACGCCGACGACGGGACCCGGGGGACTCCCCTGGGCCGATCGGCCCAATAATGGGGCCGATCGGCCCTACTTGGCCGCCACGCAAGCCCGGTCTCCGGAACCTTCCTCCACC
Organism: Hyparrhenia diplandra; assembly: GCA_015847255.1. NCBI lineage: Eukaryota > Viridiplantae > Streptophyta > Magnoliopsida > Poales > Poaceae > Hyparrhenia > Hyparrhenia diplandra. The sequence goes on from JADLZK010006752.1 coordinate 1,131,662, forward strand.
GCCTCTAAGGCGCAATCTAAACCGGTTGTTTAATGTCGGTTTGATCCAATGGTCATCGTACATCGTCAAGGCCCATGAAGATTAGTACCACATCGTTTGCTGAAGCTGAAGAGACATAAGAAGACCCATATATATAGACCCCTAGACCCCCTTTCGGATCATCAAGTTCTCAATTCGAAACAACGCTTCAAGATCCAAGTCATATCCCATTTGTAGAAACATCGCTTTAGGAAGAGTAGCAATCAAGATTAGAACTAGTAGGAAGGGAGAAATCGGCTCGGGATCCGGGAGGTCGGCTCAAGATCAGGCCACGTTCTTGTAAGTTCTTCATTGTAAGTAGTCTTCAAGTTCCGGACACGTTCTTAATATGAATATCTTGATCATGTTTATATTCGAGATTATTTGTTCTAGTATTTACTTTGATTACACGTTTAGCATAGTTGAATTCTTGTTATGTTCATGCATGGATTCGTATAGCGCTCATCCTTTCGTTCGGAGGGTGAGTGGTAGAGATGATGTAATCGTGGTGATTAGATCTTATTTACTGCGTTTGCACCCTATGTGCCGGGTAGGTGTGGTAGATCGTGGTGGTGACAAGCACCATTGAGTCCTTTGCAATCCATCCCCCGTATGTAGGCCTAGCGGATGATATTATTCGGGTTGTTCTAAGTTTCGGCCTTAGTCTTCACGGATTCTGTCCTCATGTGTGGATTTAATTAGTCTTTCTTCGATGATTGTTAGATGTATTGCACTAATTGAGTAGATCCTAACTTATAGTTTAGAGTTACATATTGGAGTTTCTAATGCTAGCTAGCCTATGAATTGCTATCGTCCACTGTTTGACACTTTCTATTTTCGCCCACTTAGATATGACATTGGTTGAATTTATTTATCAAGAACTTTATCATTATCTTTATTGTGAACTTTGATCCTTGTTTAAATAATTGATAAGTTTAACACTTAAGCTTTGCATACGAGAGATGATTAGATGATGATTAAGATGTTTAGCACCTATGCATAGTTAATTCACGATAGAAGACTTCTTTCCCTGTGGTAGAATATAAATTCAACACACGGTTCTTACTCCGGTTAAAATGCTACAATGGTATATTCATATATCGTGCGCTTGCGGATACCCGATTATAATTATTTATTTACTTACTAGAAGTTATCAAGGCATAGTACGAATATTTTATTCCTTGCATATTAGTAGTTTAACTCAAGGGATGACAACCTTTTCGGATATGCTATGAAGCGCAATGAATATTTCTTTTAGTTTTATCACGAAGCAACATCGATATTCTTTCTAGACGCCATTACTAGTTAGTGACGTTAGAAATACCCAGAGTCTGAGCTTGATCTCAACGCACTAGCATCCACGTCTTCTTCTCGGGCTCAATTACTTCTTGAGCTAGAGCGGCTTCACTTGGGAGGAGAAAATTGACTCTGCGATTCTTAGAGGAGATTTGATGGGCTTTGAAGATATGATATTGACGAAGCAAGGTATAATGTTGAGTATTGGTAGAGATCTCGCAACTTACAAGTAGAACGACCACCGGTTATGGTACGCGAAGAAACAGGAAGAAAGAGAGTGTGGTGCAGAAAATGACATGACCCGACGAAATGAGTGCGGGTGCAGTGAAACCGCAACATGAAAATGAGCGAGAGAGGTCGGGGATAATCTCAACGTTCAGAAGATATGTGGCGGCAATGGAATGCCACAATGATCCCGACCTGAGCAGGATCAGAAAAATTTGAAGTCGATTTGAATAGTCCATTGCACTTTGCAAGATCACGCGAAATGTCGGACTTAGGTTGTAGCTTGGTAAATCTCCAACCAATTGAAGAGGGTAATGGCATAAAACTTATCGAAAAGCAGGACAACTTTCCGATCTTTCATGTTCTCTTGATCCAATAGTGACAACATAAGTTGCTTGTCGGTGATCAACGTTACACTCCACGAACGTTAATCGAGTTCCTTATCTACCACCTCTTGTGGAAGTTAATGTTGATGTCGGTGACTTGCTCTTCAAGGGTTACCTTCTCTTGTAACTTCGAAGTAACTCACAAAGCAACCGATCGATATGCGAGTCCTCGGATAGAATATGGTTAACTAACCAAGGAAGATTATGGCAAGGGAATGTTGGGTGTAGTTTTGTAATGGATCATGATTAAAAATTAACCATAACACCACGACCAAAACCACGACCAAGAAGAGAATCCATAGGATAAGAATTTGTGGTGATCAAGGATTTACAAGGAAAGATAGCAACCAAAGCAAGTTCTAAGATGTGGAGCCACTATGGAGGTGATTTCAAGATCAAAACCAAGAAAGGCTTAGGGATCAAAGAGAGATGGTATAACACCGGGCCTATGTCTTGAAGAAACGTCTAGGAGATTTGACAAGAACTTGGTATGGTTCACGGACACACTCAAGTCAAGGCAAGAGCTAAACGCAACATCCTAACTAGAGTAGGGTACAACCCAAGGTACACACAAGCTTAACGACAAAAACACAACAATAACAAACATTGATAACTCTCATCACAAAAACTAACCTATTAACTATTGCAACCAATTTCTAGAAATCTACCACGTTTCTCAATCAATAGCATAAATATCAATTTAGACAATATGCAAAACATCATATGTGCATCATATGAATGCTATAAACAAAATATGCAGTGCCATGATGCTTACTAATGATGCAAACAAGATGATTATGAACTACTATGATATGCGATCCTTCCCCTTAAAAGAAGTCTCATTTCAGGATTTCAAAGGGGACGAATTCGAAGGATAGGTAGTGGGAAAGGAAATGTGTCAAATGTTTGGACTTGTAGGAAGTTGCAAAGTAACAAGATGAATATCAAGATTGCAACCGAAACAAGGAGTGATTGCAACCGCCAAGGGTTTTTTTGAAATTCGGAGGAGCACGGATAGGAATTTCCAAAAGGAAGTCACAAGGACGGCGAAAACTCACTAATTGCGAATTATGGCGAATCATGACCATAGACTCGATAGGAGCGATCGCTGGCAATATTTCCTTATGGTCGTGAGCCATAGAAGACACGAGGTTTTGACGCTATTTCCGGATCACGGATCATGGTTCTACTATAGGACACTATGAACGCAAATAATTTGTAGGTTAACAAGGATTGATGCAAAAGTTGCAACCGAAATGAAAACATGGTTACAACAACAAGGGAATTTGGAAAATTCACGTCGAGGCATGAACATGAAATTTCGCAAGTGAGTTTCAAATGGAAGAGAGCACATGAGTCGTGGGACTAAAATGGATCATGACAACAGACCTCGATACCTGCGCGCGCCCAGCAGAATCATGTGTGCGTAAGATCACACACGAAACCCTAGGTTCCGTCGCGGCACCGTGGTCATGAATCATGGCCACCACCATAGGGCACAACTATAGTAACTCTCGTATTACGATACCAGGATTATAACCAAGATCAAAATTTGGCTATAACAACAAGGAATTGAGGAAGGTCAAAATTTTCCTCATAAAGCGTTAACAACAAACAACACTTTGATTGGGTACTATAAGGGATCATGATCATATACTTGGGTAACGGCGAATACCCCGGAGTAACACCACATAGGCGACTCCGAGTTTCGACGATGTTTCCAAGACATAAGTCATGGTACCTGAGAGGACTCAACCAAAGTGATATTCGAGCAAGATATTCGTCGTCACACGACGTCAAGGAGATAGCATGTGTCGGAATTGAAAGAAATCAAGGCATGACACATACTGATCTAAAAGAATCAAGGATTGGTTCCAAGTTTGGGTTTTAAGGTAATATTGTATCTGAAAGGCTATGTATATTCCACAAATTCCCCAAGGATCAGGAACTTATGGAATACAAGGTTCTTGGTCGAGAAGCAAAACTTGGTATAGGACAAGATTCATCAATGGAACAACTATCAAGAATCATAGCTGTTCTAAATGAACACATTTTGATAATCAAAAGGAAGGATTGGCATGTGTCGAATTGAAGGAATCGTAACTTGACACATGCATAAATTGGGAAATCAAGGGATAATCTCGGACTTGTAAATAGAATTATCAAGGCAAGGTAGAAGTTTCCAAAGATTAGAAACTTTTGAAACAAAGACTATCAAAGGAAATCGGCAACATTATGCAAATGATATGATGCATGCTCGTCCTATACGTCTTCATGACATTAGCTCTCTATCTTCATCATGTTAGATGTTAATAGACTATAGGGCTTTACTATATACTAGCTTCACGCAGCATACGAGATGTTGCAAAGCACCTAGCGAGAACATTGTTGGTGAAGTTAACTCTCGGTTGTTCTTCAAAGGATAACATTAATGCTTCTTGAAATCTTTTACTTGACTTGTCGGACAAATCTTCACGAAAGCTTCCAGCAAGCATAAGAAAAGATAAAGAGACCGTTTTCAATTTGTTACTTTCAAAAAACTTTTAGATTGCAAACTCATTTTGAGGTTTTCGAAAGTAATATTGTAGTCGATCCTCAGTATGAGCTACGATACCAGATGTGTGAGAACCTCCTAATTTCTTGGGTCCCACACTTTTTGTTATTGTCCCAAAGACCTCTAACCTTAGTGCAGATACACCCAATAACTTAAGAAGCCTGTCGGTGCCATCAGAAACTCTGATAACACCTCTCACTAGGATCAACAACGGAGTAGCTACAATATTACAATATTTGTTACCAAAATATAAATCAGAGTGCGGAAGGATAACAACATTAATTTTACAAAATGTGAGGAGTTACATTTGAATAGACTCAACTTCATTTGCGGAAGTAGAACAGAACTATAGAAGATATCTAAATCATGTCGAGCCCACCGACATAACCTTGGTTCACATCATGAGTCAGCACACGCAACAAGGGTCAAAGAACCCCGAGTGCGGGAGTACTCAACAAGACTTACCCGACTAAAGAAAATAGGAGAAGACTCAGGAATGCTGGTCATAGGGGAAGGTTATAGCAAGGACTCATTTTGCATAAAAACTTACTAAAGTAGATCCTTACTTTCAAAGTTTTATTTCTCAACTTTAGTGAAATTGCATCTAAGTGTTCATCTACTTAATCAAACACTTCACATCCAACTCTCTTTTAACTTAAAGATCTCATAAGTTACTTCGAAGGAGGTGCGAGGATCAAGTCTCCTTCATATCGTGGAGCCAACGACGATTCGAATCGCTTTTACCCAGCTGGGGATACCACACCACACGATATATGTAGCACCGAAGCTTGTATATATCAACCATCTCGGTTCGTTCAAAGCGGGGAAGGGGCCTCGCCACCCAAGAATACGATGCGCCTCCGCCCGGGACTTTAACCCACCGAGGGTATCTTGTACTCCGCCATCTCTCCACTCCCGGTGCGTGGTTACCGTTCGATTTGACACACCAGAGATCGGGCTTGCGGATTCCCATAATACGGGGATGTGATGAGTATAACAAAGTCATGATCGGGGCCAGTCCAACGGACAGTATTAATTTAATTGCCACCACTAGGGTGTTCTCTTTTCAAAACATACCCATAAGGGTAAGGATAGAACCTATATCTCGCGAACGGTGAAACCACCATTCGAATTCTACCGATATCTAGGCAATGCGAAGCATTATCGATATCAACGTCGTGGGTATCATTTGGACACAAAAGGTGTTCAAGGTAGTCATGCAGCAACGGTTGCAAGCAACTCCTATAAACTTAATGCAACATATTATCATTACATATAAGTGATATAAAGCTTTTGAAAACATCAAGGAAGGGTTTAAATGTAGGGGCTTGCACGTGTTGCGAGTAAAGTTAGACTCAGTCGGATCACCCGAAAGTTAAACTTGACATCTTCCTTGTCGACGAGCGGATCTTCTCTATAGTTGGATCATCACGAACCACAACTACATCTTCTCCTAATCTTTATCCACATGCTTCAACTTACTCACGTATTTGCTACACGTAGATGATGATGCATGCTTTAGCATGATGAAATGGTAAACATGATGCATGAAATGACAATCAACATAAATACAACTTTTTCTTCACGATAAAGTTGCAACCCGACAACTAACTTTGTCGCACTTACTCTAAAGATATCATCACCATTGCCCTAGGAGTTCTCAAGGACCATCTTACACTGTAAGATTCTAACTCATAAAACAACACCACAAACCTCGTCAAACAACACTCAAATTCTCTAATTAAAACAATTCATTAAATAGAAAATAAATCAAACATCTCAAAATGGCCCCAAACTTTTTTTTTTTTTTTCTACAGGTAGGTCCTATCATAAAAACAGTTCCAAATAAATTTTCAAGATATTTGGATGTCTAGATTATTTTATAAAATTCACCAAAGATCCCTTTTGAAATAAAAAGAGGTAATTTTGAAACAGGTCAAAACAGTTTAAAATTGAAATTTGAAATTTTTCCCACACTCTAGACATCCTGAAAGACACACACAAAAATTTTCATAATTTTCTAGGCTTGGGATATTTTCCTATGAATTTTGAAAGAAACTGAAGTTTTCAAAGTTTAAATAAAGCAGAAAAATCATTTTAAAAGGAAAATCACTCCACTGGAATGAATCGGCCCAACTTGGTTTCACTGACCGGCGCCAGCGCACATGCTTCCCAGTGAAAACGGCCCAAGAAGCTAACAGGCCGCCCACGCGGCATGCCCAGCGTACCAGGACAAACTTGCAAAAAAGAGCCGGCTTTCTAGTATTTACAAAACAACCAAGAGCACTATTCACGAGTCACCGACTTTTCAAATAAACCCCTGTAACTTTTCATATTCTCGTTTTTCGGTCCACGACCGCCGACTTTGGCCGTGAACTTCCGGCGATTGGCCAAACGAATCCTCGCCGCGTGTGAGGTCTTTGGCCACGCAACTTCCTCCTCTCGACTCGCCTCTCTCCTCGCACCGAGCATCCCTACCGGCGACGGTGGCGGCACGGCGGCTCTGGCGGCGGCGGGCGACTCACCGGAGCCGATTTCAGCGCAACCGGCTACACCATCGGATCCAAAGACGCAAAGAGGCGACTAGAAGCCCTAACTTAAACGAACAAAAACAACTCTATGACAACCGGGACCTACATGCGGCGGCGCGGCACGGTGGCACACATCGACATCGGCGTTCGCCGGGCGTGGTACCCTTTCGGCCAACCATATAACCCTACGGCTCCGCAAGACCCCAAGGATGATGATGCTCCACGTTGGTTGGACGAAGATGAGCGGGAGCTAGGTCGTCGGCGGAGCGATGACAACGGCGGTCTCCCGGCGATAACGCGGCGTTCCGGCTCCCGTGGGCAAAAGGCAAAATGGACTGGCGATCATGACCCACGGCGTCGGCGCACCTAAAAGACAAAGCTGGATTCGCCGCGGGGCTCACCGGAATGGCGGGACGGCGGGAAGGCGGCTCACGGCGGCGCTCTGCCGGGCCGGGGGAAGATAGCCTCTGGCAAGCCGGACTTTGTCGATGAGAGGCTACAATTTCAGGCTCAAATGAAACGCAAATGGATTGCGGCCTTTGGGCGAGGTAGCTAACCGAGAGATAGGGCGATGAACGCCAATTTAAAGGATGAACAAGCGGTGGTCAACGGCGGCGGAAGCGTGACCAATTTGAAATTGTCAACGTCGAGGGTCCTCCTGTGTCTTGGCCAGGCTCGAGCTGAGACAAGGACACATTGGCGATCATCTTGACACGTTGGATCGTCTTTGGCGGTCACGGACGTGCACGGAATCCGCCCAAATGGCCGTCGGCGGCGAGGGCAACCTTGTGGCGCCCCGTTCTTCCCCTTTTTCCTTCTTCCATCCCAAACCCTAATACGAACTTTCCAAATTACTCCCAAATTTTGAACTACACTCAAAAATCTCCAAAAAGCAACTTGGCTTAACTTTTCAAGATCTACAACTTTCTCCATATGAAGATTTCCTAATTTGGCCTCTAAGATAGACATTTTGAAAAGACAGATTTGAAATTCAAACTGGGATTTGAAATTACTTCAACAATTTGAACTAAACTTGAAAAACTCATAATACCAACTTTATTCACCTTGAAAAGATCTACAAAGTTGCTATTGGAAGTTTTCTCAACTTTTGTCTAAATTTGAAGTAATTGAAAAGGGGTAAAACTAGGGTTTGAAAGGACTTTGGAATCTTTGGCTTTTCTTTGAAATTTTCAAATAAACTTTGAAAACTCCAAATATGAAAATTGTAGCCAAAGAGAGGATGAACACTTTGTTTTTGGAAATTTGATCAAATGATACACCAATCAAAAGTTATAGAAAAGGGGCTAAAAAGAAGAATGTGGAAACTAG
>JADLZK010006753.1:0-32297 GCA_015847255.1 Hyparrhenia diplandra
CTTTCTCAAGAGCCAAAATCCAACTGGAAAGGAAAACAAAGATACGCTACGACAAGGTCCGCCCCCCGTCACAACGGATCTTTACTGCGACAAGGTCCGCCCCATTTGAATGTCTGGATTTGGGAGATCGCTATCTCGCCCCCGAGCCGCTCCCCACGCGGCGACTCGGGGCGGCAGCCAAACCTTAGACTCCGCGACCTCCCCTCGCCTACTTCCCAGCCGCCGTCGCTCGAGTGGGCCGCCGGGTGGCCACACGACTTTGGGATGGCGGCGGCGGGGCTTCCTCCCGCTTGGCGGCGCAAAGGGCATCCGCGGCGGGCGGATCGGCGAATCGCAGCCTCACACGAGCAGCGTGGTGCTCGGGCGAGCGCGCATACTACCCGGCATCGGGCAACGCCGACGAAACCTTCAGCGCATGGTGAGGCGGCGGCGCTTCTATCCTCTGTTCCCTCCTTCTTCCATGGTGTGGCACGGCGATGGCGATTGTCGGGGCCTCTTCAGCGCCTGGGTGGCTGGATCCGACGCCTAGGCGGCCGGATCCAGCACCTAGGCTTGGCGTCTGCAGCTGCGGTCACGACGGCGGTGTGGGACTTAGGATCCTCAACCCTAGTGATTGGATCGGGCGTCCCGTAGGGCTGGGGCGACGCCCCAAGTCGGTGGCGGTCAGTTCCTCTTGATGGTGGATGGCGGTGGCAGACAACGTTGGTAGTAGGTGCGTGTTTGGTGACCAGTGGCAGCCTTGGTAGTGCTGGTAGTGGAGCGGTGATGCGGTGCGTGTAGTCGGCCGTGGGCTTGCCGCCGGTAGGGCTGCACGTCTGTAACACCCGTGTTTTTGCATCATTTTAAATCACTAAAAATTTGAACTTTTCGAATTACAACTAAAACTTGATTTATTTTCCGCTAAACCGAAACCCTGTTTTCAAAAACTCGCATTCAAAACTCTCACCATCTAGAATATAGGAAATCTTGCTTGTTGCTTGTTGAGCTTTATGGTGACCAAGGATGCAAGGTAAGTGCTAGATTTTAATTATGGAAGAGTATCGCATGAGAAATGGTTTACGAATTTTCTCTGGGAATAATTTATACCGAAACTTCGTGTGTATGCGAAAAATATATATGAATATTTTTTATGAGCACAAAAAAATATTCTCGGCAATAAAAGTCGAGGAATATAAATGTGCTCGTATAAATATTTATAATATATATATATATACTACACATGAAATAATAGAATGGGGAAAATGTGTGTACACAAATATATTTAAGCACAATTAAATAAATATTCTCCGAGTGAAAGTCAGGAGAATATAGTCTCATGAGCTTGTGCAAATATTTGCAAAATATATATTACACACATATGAGAAATAGGGAGAGAAAGAATAAAGGAGAAAGGAGAAATAGGAAAAAGGAAAGGAAATAGAATTCAGAAAGGAGCTCTCGGGCTCACTTCCCCTTCCTTCCCTTCCGGCCCGGCCCACCGAGCCTCCCTCCTTCCCCTCCCTCTATCAAACCGAGCAGGCAGGCCCAATTCACCCAGCCCAAACCGAAACCAAGCCCACCTCCCTTGCCTCACCGACGAACGGGGCCCGCGCCAGCTCCTCCTTCCTCCATCCATCCGCGCCGCCCGGCTGGCAACCCCGCCCCGCTCCGCCAGCACGAGGGCACGGACACAAGAAAGACGAGGACCGCCGGGCCGTGGAGCCACATCACCGGGCACTAGGATCCGCGAGCACAAGAGGGCATTTACACGGGCACGGTGCCAAGCCACGCCACCGCTGGTCGCCGGCGCCACCCGGCTTGTCACCGCCGAAGCCGCATAGCGGCGTGGACGCTGGCACACGCTTGGGATGCGGACCGACCTACCGAGCCGTCACATCAGAGCAAGATGAAAGGTCCTAATGGCTAGAGGGGGGGGTTGAATAGCCTATTAAAAATTCTCGCAACAACACTAAGCACCCGGATTAGTAAGTAAGATGGCAAAGCTATTAAGCAATGCAACAAGCTAGCTATGCAAGCCACAAGTCAATACTATTGTCTCTAATCCACTCAAAAGCTATGTCGCTAGTTTACTCCTAGATGAACAAGCAATTCTAACTAGATTACAACTAGGAGCTAACAAGACTAAGCAACCTAACACACTACTCAAGCTAACAAGCTAAACAAAGCTACACAAGATATATCAATGTAAATACACGTGGAGTAGTGAACGATATACCGACGTCGATGTGTAGAGGTGGAAGCCAATCACCGTGATCAACAAGAAATCTCCAACGAGCACAACAAGGTTGACACGATGATTTTTCACCGAGGTTCACGTGCTTGCCAAGACGCTAGTCCCCATTGTGGCGACACACTCACTTGACGGTTGCTGCTTAATGGCCGGTGCCAAAACCCCTATGGGCGCTCAAGCAAACGATCACAAGAGAGGGTCCAACAAGCCACGAGCAATCCACTAGTGCTCCCTTTCGCGAATCTCCCGCGGGGGTAAGGAACGACCCCTCACAATCACCACCGGTGTGGCCTCAAACAAGCTCCACTTGAGCTCAACACCGCCTCTTGCTCCAAGCCGCTAGGGAACCGGGCAAATTCCCAAGAAAACAAGAATCCCGCGGCTTCTCCAAGGATGAAGTGCCTCTAGATGCAACCGATGATGCAATGCACTTCTATCACTCTCAATCTCACCAAGAATCTGAGTTAGTGGTGAAGAGATGAGTGGAGAGGAGTATCAAATGCTCACTAGCAAGTTGGAAGCTTCAAATGTGCAAGAAAGAGCCTAAGGAACCAGCCAACCAAGTATATATATGGCTCCTCTCGAAATGGAGCCGTTGCTCCAAAAAAAATTTGCTCTTTCGGGGGTGGCCGACGCACCGACCGGAACCACCGGCCGGTCCGTCGCGAAGTCCGGTCACGGCTTTCCGGTCGCTACCGACAAGGGTCGGGCCCATACCGGGCCCTCCTCGCGTCCGGGCCGTCGGTGCTTCCGGCCGGGCACCGAAGCGCCCGGTCCGAGGTCCGGTCCTGCGTCCGGCCAAAACCAGCCGCGGGGCTCTACGCGAGACGCACCCACCGGAGCCACCGTGTGTCGCGTCCGGTCACTTCGCCGAGCGTCCGGCCGCCACAAACCGCCGCCGCATCTTCTTCTTTTTCTTTGCTCTTTGCTTCAAACTTGCTTCGCCTCTTGCCATAGGTTGCCAACACGTCGAAGATGACCACGTTATCACCAATGTTAGCACGTCGAGATGTTAGGCAAGATCGAGGTTAGTGCTCTCATGTCCTAAATGCAATATGCAAGTCGATATGGACCTAGAAGCACTTCATGCAAGGATTGTCGCGGCATCCCCTCTTGATAGTCGGCTATCTATCCTATAATGTGATCACACGCTCTATCGTGTCTTGATCACCGAAAGGAAAAACCCTATCAAGTATACCTTTGCCTTGATCTCCCGGGTTCCTCTCAAGCCGTTCACCGAGCTTGACGATCCATCATGTCCATCATCATCGTCCATGTTCATGATCATCATGCTCCTTGTCATTCACCTAATCGTTTCTCAAATCATCCACTTAGAGCAAAGGATTAGTCCACAAGTGTCGTCATCAATTTCCAAAACCAAACATGAGATTTCACAAGACCAGCTCGCCTCACCTTGACTTCCACACAGCGCCGACGGCGGCCCCGTGTGCACGACCGCGCGACACCTCGCCACGCCGGTGCTGTGGATGAAGACGAGGGAGCAGCACGCCTCGTGGAAGGAATGCACGGCGCGAAGTTGGACCTGGCCGAGCTCAACCGGGCGACCGCGCCTGGGGTGGTGATCCAAGCAACGCCAAGACACGCCATGAAGACCTCGCCGCCATGGTCGCCCGGCGAGCGACGAGCTAAACGACATCACCAAGCCGCCAACCGGCATCACCATCGACAGACACGACGCGGGCGGAGATAATGCCACCACCGAACACCACCGCGCGCTGTAAACGGTCGGAAAATATCCGGGGCTCGCTGAAGAAATATCGCCGGCGGAGTGCTCCGTGGCGAGGCTATAAATAGCCCCGCCGGGCGCTCAATCCACCACACCACCCACCCCTCGAGCCCGCTCATCCTAGAACGCGCGATCGCCGCCCCACTCCCTTCCTCCCCCTCTCCCCGTCGTGCCATGCGAGTTTTCCCCAATTTGAGAATTCCGCCGCCGCCGGTAAAGCTTGGATCACCGCCGTCGTTATGGTCACCGCCGAGTCGAATTAGTGAGCCGGTAAAGTCATATAACCCCTATCCTTTTGTTTCCCTCATAAATCCTGCCCTATTGCGCTGTGTAGCCCGACTCGAGCATCACGGCCGACGCCGAGCCGCCCGGTGCGCCGCCGCCGTGGATGCAGATCGCCGGAGTCGCCCGGTGACCCCCAACAGACCGAGCAACGAAAGGGCTCCGAGGCACCACCCGCGGGCGAGCAACAGGGCAACGCCGGCCAACTCCGGCGAAACACCGGCGGAGCACCGCCCGCTGAACGGTGGCGGACGGGGAACCGCCCCGGCCGCCGCCGTCACCCGACGAACGGCGTCAATCCGCCGGCCACTCATATAGCGCCACGCCGCCCCGCCGTTCCCCTCCGATACGGCCCGTTAGGGCAACATCATTAAACATGTGGCGCTGATGTGGCAGCCACCGTGGCGTCCACGTGGACCCACGTGGCACCCACGCAGTAGAGAGGGATTCCCGTGTACACAATGTAAATTGCTAGGTGCACCAAGCTTGTACACATGGTATTATAAATAGTATTTCCCGTATCGAGAAAAATTTTAAAAATTTGTAAATTCATTATTTGATTTATAGAATTTTATCATGTAATTAGTTCCAACTTTATTACATGATAAAATTATATTATAATATTACCCTAATGATTTAATTAGGGATTAATATTATAAAATCCGTATCTCATGCAAATTAACTCCGTTTCGCGTGAAACGACTTCCATAATTCATCAAAAAATCTAGCTCTATGCATCTAACCCATTGCCACCATAATGTTCTATGTTTGTTTTACATGTTCTAGTTCAAGCTAGGGTTTATCGCCCGGTCGCAAGTAGTTTTCGACGACCGATTAGGAGTATACCGTTCGAGGAGAGCTAGAGGCGTTTGACGTCGTGCCGATTTGTAAGAACCTCCCAGGCAAGTCCTTACCCCCTAACCTGACCCAATTACGATAATAATTAATAAGATGTTAAGATAAGTATAACCCGGGCAAGCCGTGCGGGAGTACTCATGGGCTATGTGCGTGAGGCTTCGCTAGGTTTTGTCGATAATATAACTTAAGTAATAATGTGAACCTTCCGAACAAAAAGGTGAGTGGTGATAGTCTACATGGAGGTGGACTAATCACAATCGGGGATGAATCCCGCGGAGAGATACTCGCCTCCCTAAGGACCGGTTCATAGACCTTCTACCTGGTGATATTATGTACAACCACACGCCGAGATGGGACGGCTTGATTCCACACCCCGTTGGGTTGAGGTATAATTCAGAACCAAGGAGGCCGGAGCAGGCGAACGACCTATTAGGAGCAGACATAGGGAGAGTGGCCCCATGGTCCGGTTGGCGTGGATGCTGAGTGATCTTCCACGTAAGTGTTTGGGCGCAGTGGCGCAGTGCTAGGTGCACATATTTATGATTAATGATTGGGTTTGGTGTTGACAGTATAGGTTGGGTAATAAGGTATTACTTGTAAAGCCGTGGGTGATTTGGTATCACCATATTGTCTAGGATGATGCGTCATCCTTTCCAACCCCTGAGAAGTCGTGGGGAGGATTATACCAATATACCTAGGAGGCATCCAAGCGGGTACGGGATCTTGTTGGACCACCTTTGACCACCGTACATGGGAGAAGATGGCCCATCGTGTGGGGAAAGTGTACAACCTCTGCAGAGTTACCTAAATCTATTCGAATAGCCACGTCCTTGGAATGGGCGAATGCTAGGCATGAACATCTATGATTAGAATACACTTATGATGACTGACCTGTGGTGCCATGACAGTGATGATATGAGATAATCTAGGAACTAGCGAGAGCAGTTTTAGAGACTCTGCTAGGGCCCAAACCCTTAATAATTACAACCCCCTGGTTGGGACTTGCTGAGTACGTTTGTACTCACCCCTCAATTTTTACAGATATCGGCACATGTGAAGGTAAGATCGACGACAAGGTAGAGTACCCGCATATCGTAGGAGCTCGCAAGATGTTTGCTTAGGAGAAGGACGTTGAAGCCCAGATTTCATCCATGCACAAGTCTGCCTGTGGAGTACGGGGCAGTGTCATAGTTAATCCACCGCTTCTCGGTTGGCCAACGCTGATATTGTAACCCGACTTGGTGACCCTTCGTCGCCACTGTAAGCCCCTTTCCATCCTATATTTCTATAGCTCGGTTTACTAATAATTCTCGCTTACCATCATCTGTTACTAATAGACGTGTTTGTGGCATGATCCTGGCGCAAACACGTGTGATTAACGACCCATTAAAAGTGGGTTGTGACAACGTCTGCGGGCATCTTGCCGGTGCGCGCCTCCCACCGTCGCAACCGAGTTTGGGAACAGCTCCGCATGGTGTGGCGGCGGCTAACATATGTTGGCCGGTGCGCGCCTCCCTCCGTTGCGAGCGAGTATGAGATGCGGCTCCGCGGTCCCGGGCGGCGGCTAGCACATGCTGGCCGGTGCGCGCCCCCTCCGTTACGGGCGAGTACGAAGCGGCTCAGCGCGGCGTGGTGGCGGCCGGCAACCCTCGTGAGCGCTTGCCGGTGTGCGCCTCCCACTTTTGCGACCGAGTCCAGTTTGGCTCCGCACAAGTGTTGCGACGGCCAGCAAGCCTCCCCTCCAACACATACATCTCTGTCATGGCATGGAGATTTGTTGGTGTGCGCCTCCCACTGTTGCAGGCGAGCCCGGCAACGGCTCCGCGTAGTGTGGCGGTGACTGGCTTCCACCTCCTTCGGCCTTGTGTGGCGGTGGGCGCTCCCTCCATCTTGGGCGGGTCAACGAGCTCAGTGGGCCAGTGGCGGGATCGCCTTCTTGAAGGCGTCATTGAAGAACCTTGGTTTTGGTCCCTTTGATCGACCCGTTGATCGCCTTGACACAAGATTGAAGCGAAAACCTTGCCAAGCTCCTTGAAGAGTCACCTCTTCTTGCTTGGCCGACGATAATTATGTTGCGACATCATTCACCTCCCTGGATGCATTGTTGAAGAGCTCTTGTGTCTCGGTGTTACCATTTGTGCTCTATTTTGGTCTTTGTGGTACTGTTTCGTCACAACTTACAAAATGTAAAACTATATCACGAGCCGTTTTACAAAATGTAAAACTATATATGAAAATTCAAGTAGGGAACGCCTCACCCCCGGTGACATTCAAAAAAATGTCTGGATTTGAACTTATAGAAATTCAGACAAACTCGGGTTCACTAATGCGTGCTGCTAGCCAGTCTCCCTCCTGGGCTCCGCCTGGCGTGACGCCCTAACCAGTAGCCTACCGACCTAGCGGCACGTTGCTGGTCCTGTTGGCCCTGTTGGTGCTGCCCTGCAGCAGAGTCCGCTCGTGCCTAGGTCACCATTGCCGCCCGCCGTCCAGTCGCCACTCAGAGATAGCACTAGGGTTTAAGAGTTGTAGCCGTCTCTGGTCCCGTCGTGCCGCCCTGCCGCTAAGTGACTCATGTCACGGTCTCCATTGTTGGCTGCTGACCACTCGGAGACAACGCTGTTAGGCCCGGGTTTGGCCGTTCGCCCGTGCCGCGGTCCCTTCCTCCCCACGTCCAGGCACGCTAGAGAAGGCCAGCAGCGGCGGCCAGGCGAGGTCATGGTGGACTTGGATCGAAAGGAGCAACGGTTGTGCGGGCAGGGAGGAGTTGCGCGAAGGAAACATGCGACAGGGAGCGAGGAAACACGTGGGGAGGCAATTACAAGCGGGGCGGGGCGAAAGGACGATATCATTTGGGTCTTTTTGGGTGTAAGATAAGATAGTTGAAATATGGAACTCTAAATAATGGTAGACATTGGTGCAAGTTGAAATTTGTCTTTTACATACCAAGGCCAAGTGGTGGCGAAAAAATGTTGCAGTAATTGTCAGCTTCATAATATTCAGATTTAACAGGGCTGAGATATTGTTATTCCATTATTAAGATATGGTTTTAAGGTCCTAAAGGTACTAGAATTTATTTAAATTCAAATGCACATTCCTAATGAACTTGTAAATGATCTTGAATCCAAATGGTGCGACACCTGGTGTTAATATCGTCATCTAGAATTCGGTTAAACTCGGATGCCTGAATCTTCACATGGAAATGGAAAGCACCAAACCAAGAAACATAAGCTTTTTCTTTGGTATACATATCTTGCAGGCCAGCGTAAGCTACAAAGCTTAGCTTCAAAATGGATAGGCGTAAACACCCAGGAAAAAAATATCTAGTAATAACAAAACTAATCCTAGACATAGCACTCACCAGATGCGTTTTGAAACCTGATACTCCAAAACTATATCAGATCAGAAACCGAGTACTAGTGTCCAAATTGTTAAATTTGTGTTGTCCCTCCAACATGCAAGACAAGCAAGACAAGCAACCAATTCCAAGAAGGGAAGGAAGATCTGCAATATGCTTTACAATACCACCTAGAAAATCTAAGCCTTCTCAGCTATTATTCCCATCCCATTTGTCTAGCTGGACTTGACTGCAAACCAAATAAGCGAAATGAAAGCTGACAAAGCAATTTTGTATTGTCAAATTACTTGCATAAAAACCTCTTTTACATGCCAAGACCAAGTGGTGGCCAAAATGCTGTAGTAATTGTCAGCTTCATAATATTCGGATGCAACAGGGCTGAGGTATTTTTATTCCATTATTATGATACGGTTTTAAGGTCCTAAAGGTATTGGAAATTATTGAAATACAAATGCACATCCCTAATGAACCTGTAAATGATCTTAAATTCAAATGGAGCGACACATGGTGATAATATCATGATCTAGAATTCGGTTAAACTCAAATGCCTGAATCTTCACATGGAAATGGAAAGCACCAAACCAAGAAACATAGGCTTTTTCTTTGGTATACATGTCTTGCAGGCCAGCAGGGGGGCTACAAAGCTTAGCTTCAAAATGGAATCGGCATAAATCACCCAGGAAAAGATCTCTAGTAACAAAACTAATCCTCATAGCACTCACCAGATGCCCTTCTATTGAAACCTGACACTCCAAAACTATATCAGATCAGAAAAGGAGTACTAGTGTCAAAATTGTTAAGATTGATTTGTTCCTGTAACACACAAGCAGATAAACAATGGAGTACTCAACTAGAATTAATGCAAGACAAGCAAGTGAGCAACCAATTCCAAGAAGGGAAGAAAGATCTGCAATATGATTTACAATACCACCGAGAAAATCTAAACCTTCTCAGCTATCATTCCCATCCCATTTGTCTAGCTGGACTTGACTGCAAACCAAATAAGCGAAATGAAAGCTGACAAAGCAAAATTGTGTTGTCAAATTACTTGCATAAAACCAGGGATGCTTTAAATAGGCAAATATTGGACAAGTTTCGGGTCACACTGCTGTGTTACCAACTGGCCAATGCATACTTTCTGTTCAGGTGACAGACATCATTCCACTTCAAATCAAGTTTATTCTTCACACATAGAATAACTTATTATCAACATGGAAAATCAATCAAAATATCTTAAGTCCTCTTGAATCAAATCAAAAGGTATTTATTCCTCATTAAGAAATGCAAGTCAGAAATTGAAGAAGCATGAATAATGCCATAACTGTTCAAAAATGTAGCATTCAAAATAAATTGATTAATCTTAATACTGCATACAGGTTTCACGAGTTCTACATTGCTGGCACCTATATCTCAATCAATATGAACCAGTTCAAAACATCTATTATCAAACTGGATCATTTCAGGAGTCACCAGTTGATAAACATGTGAATATCTGGCAATTATCTAGCCCAAATGGGCATAAATGTGGTATCGATTTTTTTATATACTTGGCACTCAACAGCATATAAACCACATATTCCCACACAGTAATACACCCACTACCATACCTAAGGAGAAAATAAATATCTGAGTACACACAAGGACCACAATGCTGAAAAAGGGAAAGAAAAACGCAGGAGAATTATATTTGAGTGCATAATAAGTCACATGCAGGACAAAGTACTGTAAAGAGAAGGTATGAGAAGAGAGCTTAACATGCATATTAGGCATTAATCAAGGTTCGGGCTCCACAAAATGATAATACCATACACTGTCAAGTAGTACAAGCAGTTTGCCATGGCCACTTGATACACAAATGATTGGATAAAGGCAAGTAGAATTAATGAGTTAACTGATACAGCTAGCCCCATGAAGTGAGGGCACATCAGTGTACTCAAGGATAAATAAAAAGTACAACAACATAAGGAAGATGCATACAAGTAGTGGCTGCTCCAGGGAGTGAAGACCACATCAACAAAGGTCGAGCGGTGCTGAGAAAGTCAGATTACTGTTTCACAACATCTGGCAATGACTCTGAAAATAAGGGAATATATGGTAGCAAAAATTCATAGTTGGAGTGAATGTGTCCAAGATAACGGATGACATCCACACTACCGCTATCCATGTCATAAGACATTAGTGTTTTTTCATCACGACCAAAAACAAAGAATACCATGTTGCGATCTGGGTGGATAGCAACAACATTGAACTCGTCAAATCCAAATTGGACGTACTTCCTTTCGACGAGATGCCTATAGGAGACTGTGTGCTTTAAGGTCCATTCATCACTGTCTTTATCCTCGAGGACCCAGATAGCTAGCTTATCCCCGACCATATGATCATCATTTGCAAGATGCAATCTCCCCAGGGCAGATCAATGAATCGGGACTGGATCCAAGACCAAGATTATGGAATGGTGAATCCTCGCAACGTGGAAAATCAATGATCCTCCAAGTTTCCCCTTGACATCCACAGCCCCAATTACCCAATAAGTGGCAATCACATACATCACACCATTGACGAATGCACTCTTAAAATCCCATTGTGGTATAAACTCAAAATGCCAGGCACGCTGCTTGTAGCACCAAAGTCCGGTTTGAGATGAGTATATCTTCACCCCAAGGACATGGCCATCATTATGCTCATCCAACTGAAACTCAAAGATGTAGAAGTGAGGGGAGAACGCCATGTCGAACCCGAGGCGAACCGTCTCCACCTTAGTCGACCAGCGCCATGAGACCGGCACGGCGAACCACTTCTCGGTAGCGGGATTAACGACGAGGTAGTCGAACTCGTTCACCTCGGTGTCCCTAAACCTTTGGCAGAGGAGGAGGCCGTTGCAGCTGTCCACCAGGTCGAGGCGCTCCTGCGCCCGCTCGCGGTCAGGTAGGAACGGGAATGAAGGGTCGATGAGCGGGCGGCCGGTCCCGGACACGTTGGTGAAGCAGTAATGAACCGGTCTCGATTCCGATGACAATGAGCCGCCGCCGTCAAGGGCCATGGTTGGGCTTCGGTGGAAGAAGCCGGCAAGGGTCTGGGGGAACCTCCTTTGGTAGTCGGGGTCGGAGATAAGCGCGCGCCAGCGCATGGAGACGCACTCGAAGCGGCAGAGGGACCGGTAGGGCACGCGCGAGAGGATCTCGATGAGGAGGTCGTCGGTGAGCTGTGTCGCGGGGTTCGGCTTCCACTCCCGCTTCCGCTTCATCCTCCTCCGGCGCCTCTTCTTGGATCCGGAACCACCCGCCATCGCTGCGGGCAGATGAGGCGACGAAGGGGATCTGCGCTAGCTGCAAATAGAGATAGAGGAGAGAGGTTGAATGCCAAATTCGCGGGAGGGAGGGGCGGAGGTGGAGGTGGAGGAATGTAACGCCCCATGGCCGCCGGCGTTCGCCGTCGACGTGAGCACGCACCGGTGGATGGAACGACGACGAAGCGGGCGTGTTCACCCCTTGCCTTGGCTTCGCGATTCTATTCAGAATTCAAAATGTTCGATACAGACTTCGATGAACGACGGAGCTTAAGTACAGACTCCGACTCGACATCGACTAACAGTCCCACAAACCGTCACGAAACGTAAACATGCTATTACGTAAACTTAACGGCGATGCGACAATTGTCCTGGACCGCTTCAATCCTGTAGCCCGTCCGACATTAGCTTCGTAGCGTCATCAGCCGCTACATCTGCCCCCGCTTGAGAGGCAGCTTGCCCCCAAGCTGGTGCTTCAGGGAAACGTCGCTTGAGCACGTGGTAGTCCTCCCAGGTCTTGACGGTGGATGGAAAAGAAGTCCAAGTCACCTGCACTTGAGGAATCGCCGTGTTGCCTTTCTTGACCAACCGACGATCAGTCACCTGGGCCGGCACCGTATCCACAACATCCAGATCAACAAGCTTTGGCAAGACATTAAAAACAGGTGAGTAGTCAGCAATATATGGTTTAAGTTGAGACACATGGAACACCGGATGAATCAAAGCATCATCAGGCAATTCCAGTCGGTATGCTACGTTGCCGATCTTCTCCAACACCTTGTAAGGACCATAGTACTTGTATGCAAGCTTTGGGTAAGGCCGCCATCGATGATTGAGTGTAGGGTTGCAGCTTAAGCAGGACCTGCTCCCCAACCTCATACTGCACATCAGCCCTGAGACGGTCAGCCTTTAGTTTCATCCGATTCTGTGCTCTGGCCAGATGTTGTTTTAGTGACTCCAGGTGCAATTCTCTGTCAGTGACTGTATCTGTAATAGCTGCTGCAGTGTGGAATGGAATTGGAGAAAGACCACCCACATCAGGTTCATACCCATAAAGTGCCTTAAATGGGGAACAGCCCAGAGCAGAATGGAATGAGGAATTGTACCAAAATTCAGCTAAGGATAACCAAGATGTCCAAGATTTGGGTGAGTCATGGGACGGCACATCTCAAATACATCTCCAAGCACCGATTAACTTCGCTCGGTTTGGCCATCGGTCCGGGTGATAAGCAAAGAGAAAAACAAACAAATCAACCTTGTACAACCGAAAGAGCTCGGTCCAAAATGTACCGACAAACTTTGGATCCCTATCGGTCACAATTGTCTTTGGTAAACCATGCAATTTGACAACATTGTCTAGGAAAATCAGGGCAACTGACTCATTTGTATAAGGGGTGCTTCAGAGGTATGAAATGGGCAGATTTAGTAAATCTATCAACCACTACCAGAATAACCTCAAAACCATCGGAATTAGGCAAGCCAGTAATAAAATCCATGGAAAGATCCTGCCAAATGCCTGAAGGAATAGGTAAGGGTTGCAGCAAACCTGGTTGGTGGGTATTAAGATGCTTGGAGTGCTGACAAACATCGCATTGTTTGACAAAAACTTCCACATCCTTCTTCATCCCCTTCCAATGGAAGTTTTTCTTGACCCTGTAGTAAGTGGCAGTAATACCAGAATGCCCTCCAATAGCACTGCTGTGACAGACTGAAATCAACTTAGTTTGCAGAGCTGAGTTGTGTGCTATCCATACCTTATCTTTATACCAAATGATACCCTTGGAGAGATGATAACCAGCTTCATCTGGGGACTGGATGGTAAGTTTCTGCAACTTCTCCTGAGCCTCAGAATCAGTGGCATATGTATTCAAGACTTCTTGGGCCCAAGCTGGTTGTACAGATGAAACTGCTTGGAGTACCAAGAGGTGTGTCACTCTAGACAAAGCATCAGCTGCTATGTTTTCCTTGCCTCTCCTGTAGACAATTCTGAAGTTTAACCCCATCAACCTTGTCATTGCTTTCCTCTGCATTTCAGACTGCAAATTTTGTTCAGTTAGATAAGCTAAGCTCTTGTGATCAGTCAGAATGATGAACTGATCCCTCTGCAAATAATGCCTCCACCTCTCCACTGCCATGATAAGAGCTAGAAATTCCTTCTCATAAATGGACAGATGTTTGTGCTTGTCCCCAAGAGCTTTACTCAAGTAAGCTATGGGTTGGCCATGCTGCATGAGAACTGCCCCCACTCCATTCTGACAGGCATCTGTCTCAATAGTAAATGTCTCCTCAAAATTTGGCAAGGCCAATACTGGGGTGTGGGTCATAGCCTCTTTGACTTTCAGGAAAGCTTGTTGTGCTTCAGGACTCCAATGAAACTGTTTCTTCCTTAATAAGTTGGTCAGTGGTTTGGTGAGGATCCCATAACCTTTGACAAACCTTCTGTAGTACCCAGTGAGTCCCAAGAAACCTCTTAACTCTGTTACTGTTGTTGGAGCCGGCCAGTTCATCATTGCTGCAATCTTGGATGCATCAGTAGACACCCCTTGAGAAGAAATAATATGTCCCAGATATTCCAAACTGGTCTGAGCAAAGGAACATTTACTCTCTTTCAAAAAGAACTGATGCTTCCTAAGCTGGATCAACACTTGCTCCAAATGTGTCAGATGATCTGTTAGAGTTGGACTATAGATCAAAATATCATCTAAGAAGACCAACACAAATTTTCTGAGAAATGGCTTCAGAATGAAATTCATGATGCATTGGAATGTTGCTGGGGGCATTGGTGAGGCCAAACGGCATGACCTTAAATTGATAATGGCCTTGATGTGTTTTGAAGGCTGTCTTGTACTCATGATCAACATGCATTCTGACCTGATGATATCCAGCCCTCAAATCCAGTTTTGTGAAAAATTTGGAGCCTGCCAATTCATCCAAAATTTCGTCCAAGATGGGCATTGGAAATCTGTTCTTAATTGTGATGTCATTCAGCTTCCTGTAGTCTATACGTAATCTCCACGAGCCATCTTTTTTTTTTTGACCGCCAGCATGTGAGGCAAATGGGCTCGGGTTGTGATCAATTAACCCCTTCGCCAAAGAACTCCCCGCACTTGCTTCTCTATTTCATTTTTATGGAGTGGAGAATAATGGTAAGGTTTAGAATTCACTGGCACTGCATTTGGCAAAAGAGGTATAGTATGATCATAGACCCTGGATGGAGGTAGAGTCTTTGGATCAGAGAAGACATCACTGTATTGGGCCAACAGCAAATGAACTTGCTCCTGTGATTCTTCAGAATCAGGTAACATCTGAGTAACCTTAGGCCTGTAGTCCACTAAAGCATAAGCCCACACATCATTTCCTTTAGCTGATTTATATACTTTTTGTGCAGAAATGGCAGCCAGAGAGGGGGTTGAAGGCAGGAGCCCTTGGAGTTCTATGTGTCTGCCATTGTCCTCAAAACCCAAAGTTCTTTTGTCCCGGTCGTTATTCATAGGACTATGAGTAGTCAACCAGTCATAGCCAAGAATTGCATCATAAGGGTGCATATCCAGAACAATAAAAGTTGTTGATATGGTATAGCCCTGGCAAAACCACTGTAAATTCTCAACCATGCTTGTAGTGGTAATATGCTCTCCACTAGCCAGCTGAACTTGCTTAGGAGGAATTGAGACTGTTGATAACCCAGCTAACTGAACAAACTGAGAGCTAATAAAGCTGTGAGAACTTCCACTGTCTATAAGAATGAGCATAGTCTTATCCTTGACTCTTGTTTTCAACTTAAAGCACTGTGTCTGATCAGCTCCAGACATAGCATTAATGGAAAGTTTACCAAAATCTTCCTGAAAAGCATCCTCCTTAGCCAATTCATTCAATACCTCATCATCCAACTCCCTATCCAAATCATTTACTGCTAAAGCATTGAGTTGGGGTTTAACTCTCTTGGAACACACCTCCATGTGACCAGGACTGTATTTCTCTCCACAACTGAAACACAAACCATTCTGTTTTCTATAATCCCTCAACTGCCTATCTTTCCAGGACACATTGGCTTGATAAGGCAGTTTGTCTTTCCAATCTGTTTTATAGTTCCCTTGTGGTTTGGCCAGTTGGGTATGCTTCTGGGATTTGGATTTAGCTCTATCCACCACTCCTTGCTGAATCTTGGCAATAATGGAGGCTTTAAGCACTGTTGGTGGCATCTGAGCTTCCACCACTCCTCTCAGATCATCCTTTAAGCCCTTCACATATTGGGTAACAAAGAACAAGTCATC
The DNA here is from genome assembly GCA_015847255.1 of Hyparrhenia diplandra. Lineage (NCBI taxonomy): Eukaryota > Viridiplantae > Streptophyta > Magnoliopsida > Poales > Poaceae > Hyparrhenia > Hyparrhenia diplandra. The sequence goes on from JADLZK010006753.1 coordinate 16,030, forward strand.
ATACTGAGAATTATGCATGTTAACCTTGTATTGCAAACTGGTGAAAGTTGCTGTGTACTCCTCCACTAAGCCATCTTGTTTTAATTCCAAAGAAAGAATTCAAGGCATGCCTAAAATCATCGTAACCAAATTCCTCTTCCACTTTTGAGCGTAAATGACTCCAATTGCGAAATGTATGGTTTGTTTTTGTATGCTTGATACCACTGAGCTGCCTGCCCCTCAAAGTGAATCCTAGCTACAGTGATCTTCATGCCCTCAGGAATTTTATATAGGTCAAAGTAACCCTCACAATTATCCTTCCATATTTTTGGCTCAGTCCCATCAAATTTTGGAAACAGCATTTTTGGCATGGCCTGATAAGGCAAAGCATCTCCTTCCTGGGGTCTCCTAGAGTGGTGATTGATCTGAGGTGGCCTGTTTCGAGCTCTGGGGTCTCTAAATGGCCCTTTCTGCTTAGCAAACACATTTTCAAGCCCTGCCTGATCTTCAACTTCAGAGACAGAACTGTCATCAGCACCCTCCTGAAAACCATTTTCAATGTCAAACTGTCTCAAAGTCAATTGGGCCACAGCTGCTCCATTGGCTCGGACTTGCTGAGCAATCCTCTGCTGTTCAGCTATAAAGTCATCCATGGCTGCAGAACTTAGATCCATCTGGGACTTCATCTGATTTTGAGTGACGCCAATGTCATTTACTCTTGCAAAAAGCATGTCAAACTGATCGAGGACCTTATCCATGAACTCCTGTTCAGTCTCTGCACTCCTAGACATGGCGTCCAGGACAAACTCAGTCTGCTTCGAAGGGCGCGTAGGAGGAGCCAGCCCGACTGTCTGAATAACAAACACTGCTGCAGTAATAATCAGAAAACTTGGGATCACGCTACGGCTACGGAATTACACGAAATCCACTTCGCAACCCTTGCCGTGAGATCACCACTTAGCCAACGAATCCACAACACTAGGATCACAACACGACGCCGGAATTTTACATGGGTACTCGTCCCACAACCCTTGTCAGAGATCGACTAGTAAACCTGGAATACCGCGGTTTGTGAGAAACCAAATAGAAGTCCACCGTTCGAGTTCCATTGGTCGGATTTACGGTAGCCTAAGCTAGACGAACGCGGATTACTCAGACCGCTCGTCCCGCTCAGGTGAACCCCACCGGAGCCGTTTGGAAACACCGAAGCAGGCAGAAACCACTGAAAACTCGAGATCACTGAACCGCGGCAAAACGTCGAACACCTTACTGGCACCTGTTGATACTGACAGCAGTGTAGAACTAGCACCTCCAGATGAACTCAGAACCGAAGGTACAGCGAATCGTGGGTGGAACAACGAAGGGAATCGCACCACACTCGATCAGCGGTGGTTGGATTTATTGCGATGAGGACTCAAATGGCTGAATCCTCTCGGCTTATCACCAGAGCCGTTTGCTGATTCGAGGAAAGGAACAAGGAAATCCGGGCGAACGAAGCGAAGGTGGTGGACAACGGAGACGGGATGGGAAGCGATCGGATAAGTTACCTAAGGTCGTCGGAGTTGTTGCAGTCGGGTACAGACGACACCGTCGAGCTTGAGGACTCAACGAGCGCCGCCGAGGAGCGCCGAATCCGATACCACTTGTAACGCCCCGTGGCCGCCGGCGTTCGCCGTCGACGTGAGCACGCACCGGTGGATGGAACGACGACGAAGCGGGCAGGGTTCACCCCCTTGCCTTGGCTTCGCGATTCTATTCAGAATTCAAAATGTTCGATACAGACTCGATGAACGACGGAGCTTAAGTACAGACTCCGACTCGACACTGACTAACAGGTCCCACAAACTGATACGGAAACGTAAACATGCTATTACGTAAACTTAACGGCGATGCGACAATTGTCCTGGACCGCTTCAATCCTGTAGCCCGTCCGACATTAGCTTCGTAGCGTCATCAGCCGCTACAAGGAAGGAAGGGGGATGCGTGTACCAGATGTGCTGCTGCTGACAGCGAGCGGGAGGCGGCGCTCCCAGCCGACCGTGAAGAAGAAGAGGCAGGCCGGCGGCGGTTGAGTGTCTGTCTGAGCGTGGCAAGGGTCTTGAGGACTGAGATAGTAATGGGCCACGGATCAGCCCAATCCTCATCACTTAAGCTTATTATTATACGCATGTACCTTTCATTTTAGCACTTTCCTATCGACACGTACGTGGCACACGATTCACATTTGGAAACCGAATTATCACATGTCACCCCAAGATTTAGTTGCAGATCGGCTCTCCACCAGATTTGCAGTTGAAGATCTTGATTTGAGACAACCTCAGAGGCATTACTCCTTTCCCACCGTCGTTCCAATTTCAACCGGACCAGTAGTTCATTTCGTCTTCGTCCATAATAGTTTACTCTTGTGTCTTGTCCTATGTTTTGCAGCACCGGAAGTTCGACAAAAAATGGAAATCCATGACTCTTTGATAGGCTGAGGGCCTGTCCTGTTTCTCCTAAGGCAATCTCCAACAGAATACTCAAAATGCAAAATGCGCCATGCACAGTGTGTCTAGGTATCCAAAGTAGCCTCCAACAGAACAGCTAAACCAGATTGGCATTTTGAGTGCTCGCCGATTCGGCAGGCAGTTATGCATCCTCGAAGAGAGCCGACGCAAACCTGTAGTGGTGGGCCATAGGAGGCGCCGGGGCAGGGCATGGCGGGCTAGACTCGGCGAGTCCACGGCAGAGCGTGGCCGGCGTGGCGAGGCGGTCTCGTGGCGAGGAGCGGCCGTAGCAGAGCGACATGCGCAAGGTGGGACAGTGGGCGTGAGCTCGTGGTAGCCGCCGTCGCTTGGATCCTGGGGGCCGCCGCCGTGTGTGAACTTGGGAAGCTTCTGCCGCTGCCGCCGGGATTCGGTGGAACGCGCGTGTTATCATGATCCGCATCAAAAACGAATCGAGAAGCTCGCCATGTTGTCGGTCTTGGCCGATGGCGCCCCTGTCCCGTAGGCGGCGGCGGCCGACGAGGAGGGAGAAACGGAGGGAGCGGAAGGAGTGCAGCTGGAGGGCGCGGATTGGAATAAAGACGAGGACGGTTGGCTACGCATGTTTTTTTTTTTTTTTTTTTTTTTTTTCTTTCTTGTTTGCATGTTCTGTTGGGACACGTAAGTTTTGGATGCCCATCCTTTCCACTGTGCCGTATGCAAACTATCATATGCATGTCATATTTAAGGGGTAGCTAAGGTTATATACACATACTAGGTGAATGCCCGTGCATTGCGGAAAAACATTAATGAGGTTGATTCTATAATGACAAACTCAACAGCATGTTTATAAAATGTAATGTATTCGGTTGATTCTATGAAGGAACACATAGATGAATGCATTGCAACGGGAAAAATATATTCAGTTGATTCTATTAATGATCAAACTCAACAGCATGTTTATAAACATTCATGAGTAATGTATTCGGTTGATTCTATGAGAAGGATCACACTCAACATCATGTACATATATATATATCTAAAACTAAAGGTATGGATTGATTCTGACCATACATGTAAGTCAGGCTTTTGTCAGTTTTCAATAACGCAGATTCTGATTAGCTTTTCTATTCCAAAAAGAATGTTGACTGAGAAATGACATAGGTGCAACCATTGCTCGATGTGTTTATTTACATTCCATTCTCAATCGGAATCTCAATAGTCCTCTCTTGCTTTCAAAAAATCAGAAATGGACTTATTCATTATGTATCCAACTTTTACCTAGATCCGTTATAAATCATTGGCGGAAACTTATGAAACCAAGATACATGCACTCAGCACGTAGTTTGAATAGTGGGCGCCACTCTTCATGGTTGATTTCAGTGCCTTCTTTAGTGTTGAGCCTGAAAAAATGTAGTAAAATGTCGATTATAGATTTCTAGTCAACAGGTTTTGTGAAATCTTTAGAAATCATTGACCAGTAGAAGAACCTCTTGCTTCCACTCTACGGCCAACAAGTAGTAGTGAAGATTGGCCCTAAAATTTTTTGCAGTTCACATCAGCATATGCTTCACATGGCATCTAACCAAACAAATTAGGTAGAGATGCAAGCCATTACAGAGACATTAGGGTTCATAACTGATTTTGTGGGATTGAAGCCTACAGTGGCATGATGCATGCAGAATAGTCCTACAGTGGCATGATGCATGATGCAGAATAGTCCTACAAGCTAATTCTGCGGGCGACTGTTAATGTACAGTGCTTTGGGTTCTACAGGTTTAAAGTACCTATATATATAGATGTCAATTATAGATTTCTAGTCAACAGGTTTTGTGAAATCTTTAGAAATCATTGACCAGTAAAAGAACCTCTTGTTTCTGCTCTGTGGCCAACAAGTAGTAGTGACGATTGACCCTAAAATTTTTTGCAGTTCACATCAGCATATGCTTCACATGGCATCTAACCAAACAAAATTGCTATTAGCCAGATATTCTAGCCATTACAGAAACATTAGGGTTCATAACTGATTTTGTAGGATTGAAGCCTATAGAAACATTAGAGTTTCTCAACACCTTGCTCACCTGATTTTTGAGGAATTCCCAAATGCTACTGTAATAATTAACATGCTTATTGTCCACACCCATTTGGACAGTTCTGAAAGGAGATGAGCGCACCGTCTCAAAGATGATGGCCCAAATTGGTTATTATTGTTGCTAAAAAATGTGAGGACGAGAAACAAAACCAGGTGGTGTTCACTTTCCTCAAGTTCTGAATATTTTGGCATGTCATTTGTATGCAACCAGCAAAAGGATCTACATGCTAATTCAAGGCATGTTTATGCTTCTGCATCTAAAAATGCAGGGACTCACTAACTCAGTCCCACAGGTTGGGTGATTCTTTTTTTTTTTTTTTTTTTTTGAGCATACAGGTTGAGTGATTCAACAAACTAATAACACAGCACTGTGTTTCAGATATTTAACATTTTTCAGAATCTGAATTGCATGCAAGATCCAAGAAAAGTTAATTCCATAAGAATTTACTGCACAACTTGGGAAGATTATAATTTCAACTTTACAAATTCACATATGGAGGTACCCTCCCATGGGCTTGCTACCTTTTCTCTATCAGGAAATCTATCTTGTGCCATGGATTGAGGGTAGCTTGGTGAAATTCTATGTAGTTCACTCTTTTAGTTATAGTAACATTTATCATTCAATTATTGCATAATGGAGATTGCTGATGAAAATAACTATGGACTAATCACTTACCTTCCAAGATCTGAACAGCAACATCTTTCAGCGAGTAATTGTCCAGCTAGATTGGTTTTTTCAGCACAACTTCACTGAAATAACACATGTTTGCTGCAACTATAAATCGTCAGAAGATCAATCTCGTTCTTCTCTGTGAGGAGTAATTACTTGGATATAGCAAAATCAATCATGGGACTATTTCACAACTGCTGCCACATTAGGACTATTCTGCATCATGCATCAAACATTGAACCTCAGAATTTTCATTTCCATTTTAAGTGTCTCCATATATGTTACTTTAGTACATGACGACAGATAGAATAAGAAACAGAACAGAACAAAGCAACAATAAATAAAAAATTTACATTCATGTTTTGCCAATAAAAGGGCAGTCCAATTCAAATAGCAATATTCCAGTTTCATGTGCAGATATTGGTGCCAATTACAAGCCAGTTCAGTGAAAGTGAGTACCAAACATTCCGCACTTCACTTGTAAAATGGTAATTCCGCACTAAGTTCAGGTTGTACGAAACATATGCTTAGAACCTGTTAGCAAACCATCAAATAATAAATGCCCTTGTGGATTGAATTGGTACAACCTACAGGAGCCAGAGCTCGATCTGGTGTTGTTCATGCAAAGTTCTGGATGTCATTTAAAAATGATGTGTATATTGGAGTCAGCAAACAACGACCGGAAATCCCTTACTCAGGTACATCTAACAACAAAACAAGTTCTGTTACAGTTGCAGTATAGTGCTGAGGAAGAAAATTATTGTTGTTTAGTATTCTACCATACACTTTCTTGGAGTCCCTTATGTAATGAACCTGAAAGATGTGTACCTGAATAATTAGTTCTCTCAGCTCTGTGAATAGCATCATCAACAAGAGTACAGGCATACAAGTTGCTTTCATAAAACATTTCCAAAGAGTCATATATACATCAGTAAAGATAATGCAGTTGACTGCCTGATGTAGTGTTCAGATCATCGTGAAGTGCAGAGGATCATCATGGTGAGGATATGTACTGGGTTAAACCGATGGCAGTGTCATATCCACTCACAATCATGTGGAACAACCAATGGGCCATGTACAACCGCAGCATTAGTGTGCTTGCTTATCAAGAAGGGGAAGCGAGCATGCTTTGCACCTAGCATATAGCAACTAAACCAAACCAAAAAAAAGTCAATGGGTCTCAGGACATGAATTCAGCACCTGCCCTCCTGCAGCTGCAGGCCTTACTATCCAACTAAAGATTTCTTAGATTGATTTCATCAAGAAGATGGTTGCTTTATACAGGAATATAGAGGGATTTGCAATCAGGATTCATATACCAGCGCTTCCCATCTATGGTTACTTTATAGTATTACAGAAATAAAGAGGAACTTGCACTCAAGATTAATGTGCCAGCATTTTCAATCTCATGATTTTCCTAAAGATTCACTAAATGAATCTTGAAGCAAGTACTAAAAACGTCCTCGCTTTCTCGAGAGCCGAAAATCCAACTGGAAAGGAAAACAAAGATCCGCTGCGACAAGGTCCGCCCCGATTGAATGTATGGATTTGAACTTACAGAAGTTCAGACAAACTCGGGGTTCGCTGATGCGTGCTGCTGGCCAGTCACCCTCCACGAGTGTCGGCCAGGTCGTGGTGGGCGGGCTTGGATCGGAACGAGCAACGGATGTGCAGGCAGGGAGTAGTTGTGCGAAGGAAAAACACAGGGAGGAAATCACGAGTGGGGCGAGGACGATATCATTTGGGTCTTTTTAGGTGTAAGATAATTGAAATATTCATCTACGCATAATTAGCACAGGTTTCGTCAGTTTATGACTGGGAACTCTTGAACAAAATAATTTGCAAAAGATGGCAGTGTAAAAAATGGTAGACACCGGTACAAGATGAAAATTTTCTTTTACATGCCAGGGCCAAGTGGTGGCCAAAATGCTGTAGTAATTGTCAGCTTTATTCGGATGCAACAGGGCTGAGATATTGTTATTCCATTATTATGATATGGTTTTAAGGTCCTAAAGGTATTGGAAATTATTGAAATACAAATGCACATCCCTAATGAACTTGTAAATGATCTTAAATCCAAATGGAGCGACACATGGTGATAATATCATGATCTAGAATTTGGTTAAACTCGAATGCCTGAATCTTCACATGGAAATGGAAAGCACCAAACCAAGAAACATAAGCTTTTTCTTTGGTATACATGTCTTGCAGGCCAGCGGGGGCTACAAAGCTTAGCTTCAAAATGGAATCGGCACAAATCACCAGGAAAAGATCTCTAGTAACAAAACTAATCCTAGACATAGCACTCACCAGATGCCTTTCTATTGAAACCTGACACTCCAAAACTATATCAGATCAGAAAAGGAGTACTAGTGTCAAAATGGTTAAGATTGATTTGTCCCTCTAACACACAGGCAGATAAACAATGGAGTACTCAACTAGAATTAATGCAACACAAGCAAGTGAGCAACCAATTCCAAGTAGGGAAAAAAAAGATCTGCAATATGATTTACAATACCACCGAGAAAATCTAAAGCTTCTCAGTTATCATTCCCATCCCATTTGTCCAGTTGAACTGCAAACCAAATAGTTTAAAATGAAAGGTGACAAAGCAAATTTGTGTTGTCAAATTATTTGCATAAAACCAGGGATGCTTTAAATCTGCAAATATTGGACTAGTTTCGGGTCACACTGCTGTGTTACCAACTGTGCCACTGTTGAAACTGGCCACTGCATACTTTGTGTTCAAGTGACAGACATCGTTACACTACAAATCAAGATTAATCTTCAAACATAGAAATATCTCATTATCAACATGGAAAAGCTTTACTTCATGAAAGAATAAATTCATATAAATTTGGCAGTGACAGAATGAAATTAATACCTTAAGTCTTCTTGAATCAAATCGAAAGGTATTTCTTCCTCATTAAGAAATGCAAGTTAGAAATTGAAGAAAGATGAATAATATCAAAACTGTTGAAGATAGCATGCAAAATAACATGACTCCTGAATATGTGGTTTCACGAGTTCTACATTGCTGGCAGCTATATCTCAATTAATATGAACCAGTTCAAAACATCTATTATCAAACTGGATCATGTCAGGAGTCTTAAGTTGATAAACATGTGGATATCTGGCAATTATCTAGCCCAAATGGGCATAAATGTGGTATCGATTTTTGTATATACATGGCACCCGACAGCAAATAAACCACATATTCCCACACAGTAATACATCCACTACCATACCTAAGGAGAAAATAAATATCTGACTACAAACAAGGACCACAATGCTGAAAAAGGGAAATAAAAACACAGGAGAATTATATTTGAGTGCATAATAAGTCACATGCAGGACAAAGTAATGTAAAGAGAAGGGAGAAGGTATAAGGGAGATTCACATGCATATTAGGCATTAATCATGGTTCAGGCTCCACAAAATGGTGATAACATACACTGTGAAGTACTACAAGCAGTTTGCCAATGCCACTTCATACAGAAATGATTAGATAAAGGCAAGTAGAATAACAAAATGGTGATAACATACACCATAAGTACTACAAGCAGTTTGCCAATGCCACTTCATACATAAATGATTAGATAAAGGCAAGTAGAATTACTAAGTTAACTGATACAGCTAGCCCCATGAAGTGAGGGCACATCAGTGTTCTCAAGGATAAACAAAAAGTACACCAATATAGGGAAGATGTATACAAGTAGTAGCTGCTACAGGGACTAAACACCACATCAACACAGGTCGGGCGGTGCTGAGAAAGTCAGATTACTGTTTCACAGCATCTGGCAATGACTCTGAAAATAAGGGAACATATGGTAGAAAATATTCAAAGCCCGAGTTAATGTGTCCAAGATAACGGATGACATGCACACTCCTGCTATCCATGTCATAACACATTAGCATTTTTTCATAACGACCAAAACCAAAGAATACAATGTTGCGGTCTGGGTGCATAGCAACAACAATAAAGTCAAGTCCAAAGGGGGAATAATCCGTTCCAACCAGATGCTTAAAGGAGACTGTGTGCTTTAAGGTCCATTCATCGCTGTCTTTATCTTCAAACACCCAGATTGATAGGCTATCCCCGACCATATCATCATCAGTTGCAAGATGCAATCTCCCTTGGGACAGATCAATGACTCCAGGACCAGTATCATAGAATGGTGAATCCTTGCAACGTGGAAAATCAATGATCCTCCAAGTTTCCCCCTTCACATCCACTGCCCCCATTACGCCACGATTGGCGGTCGCATATAGCACACCATTGACAAATACACTCTTAGAACCATATTGTGGGATAAACTCATAGTCCCAGGAACTCTGCTTGTGGCACCAAACTCCGGTTTCAGATGAGTATATCTTCACCCCTAGGACATGGCCACCCCCAGCATAATCATTTTTATCATCCACATCCAACTGAAACTCAAAGATGTAGAAGTGGGAGGAGAACGCGGGGTCAAACCCCAGGCGAACCGTCTGCACCTTATTCGACCAGCGCCATGAGCCTGGCACGGCGAAACACTTCTCGGTAGCGGGATTAACCACGAGGTAATCGTACTCGGCCTCCTCGTCCTCCTCGTCCTCCTCGGTGTACCTGAACCTTTGGCAGAGGAGGAGCCCATTGCAGCTGTCCTCCAGGTCGAGGTGCTCCCACTCCCGCTCGCGGTCAGGCAGGAACGGGAAGAATGGGTCGATGAGCGGGAAGCCGGTCCCCGACACATGGGTGAAGCAGTAGCGAGCGTGAACCGGCGCCGGGTCCGAGGAGCCGCCGCCATCAAGGGCGATGGGGTTTCGGTGGAAGAAGCCAGTAAGGGGCTGGGGGAGCTTCCTGCCGTAGTAGGGGTCGGAGATAAGAGCACGCCAACGCGTGGAGACACACCGGAAGCGGCAGAGGGACCTGTAGGGCACGCGCGAGAGGATCTCGGCGAGGAGGTCGTCGGTGAGCTGCGTCGCGGGGTTCGGCTTACGCTCCCGCTTCCGCTTCCTCCGGCTCCTCTTCTTCGAGCCGGAACCACCCGCCATTGCCGCGGGGAGCAGATGTGGCGAGGAAGGGGATCTGCGCTAGCTGCAAACAGAGACAGAGGAGAGAGGTTGAAGGCCAGATCCACGGGAGGGGGCGGAGGAGGAGGAAGGGAGGGGAATGCGCGTACCAGATGTGCTGCTCCTCACGGCGAGCGGGATCCCATTCGTGCGGCGACCTGCTGCGGGATATAACTTTTACTATAGCGGATGTCAACTCTCCAAATATCACTCTACCGGATGACGCTATTTTTTAAGACTCTTGTTCTACAATCCCATACATTTTTACCACTTTCGTCCATGTGGCACGCCAACGCAGCTGTCCACGCTGGATCCGGGCGTGAAAAGACGTGAATGCCCGCCTCCTTCCCCATCTTTCCCTTCTCCTGCGCGCGACGGGCGAGTCGCGCCGCCGCGAGGCGCCCCCACGCACCGACGCCCGCCTTTCCCCTGTCCGGTCCCCGTCCCCTTCCCCGTGAATCCGGCACACGCCTTTCCTCTCTCGGCCGCCGGGGCTTGCCCGACATCGTCGCCGCCCCATCGATCGTCGCCGCCCGGCATCCGCGGTCGGGAGGCCCCTGGCCGCCTTGGGCCGCCGAGTGGCCCGCGCGTGCGCGCCGGTGTCCTGAGGCTCCTTCGAGGCACCGGCACCGCACCAGGCGGCCGGGCGGCGCCACGGGCACCGGCCGAGGACGAGGACGTGGCCGGGCTGCTCCCGCCCCTGGCCGACGTTTGAGGCCACCGCCGGCGCCGTTGGCCTCCGGGGCGTCGCCCGCCTTGAAATCGCCACGAGCCCATGCTCGGCGCTCCCTCGCCGGCGTGGGAGAGAGAGCTCGGCGGGTGAAGGTGGAAGACCTAAACCGACGAGTGGGGCCCACATGTCGGTGGAAGGAAGGAATTAGGAGAGGGCGGGAGCGAGGGGCGAGGGATGGTCATTTCACACGCCACGGTCACTTCGGATGTGGTTTGGGACAGGCTGCTACTGGCATGCCACATAGGCGAAAGTGGTAAAAATGTATCGGATTGCACTAGACGATGGTAAAAATATAACGTCATCCGGTAGAGTGATATTTGGAGAGTTGGCAACCGCTATAATGGTAAAAAGTTATATATCCCAGTGCTGCCGCCGTCAGCCGTAGATGGTGAAGAAGAGGATGCAGGCGTCACGAAGCATATGGAGGGCGTTGGGCCCTTCAGGATTCGGAGGCCCAATCCTGGTTTATAGCTGGGTCGGACTGAGACGGATCAGTGAATCAGTCCGTTCCTAACCGAACCAAGTCTATCAGTTGTTCCTCAAAAAAAAAAAAAAAAAAAAAAGTTGTTGCTCAAAAAAAAAAAATATCTATCAGTGCTACAAAGTTCAGAGCAGAAATATGACACCCCAAAATTTTCAATTTTTGGGATGTCATTAGAAAACACTAAATAAAATCAAGGATTTAAATTTTCCTAAAATCGACCAAGATTTATTTGATTATTGTCGAGATTAAAGAGACAATTTGTGGCTTATAATTTTTTTTTTGAAGTTAATATAGAGTGTTCTTGTTTGTTGTTTGCTTGTGTTTGGTGCGTTTGAGTGTGTCAATTTTGCATGACGCGGTTAGTGAAACGATTGTCTCCGTGTTTATGCCCCTTTCGCATCGACAAATACCTTTCTTTCCAATCTAATTCTTGTTGGAAGTTTCTTAAAATCTTTTTGTTATCGTGGCAAATCACTTCTCTATGATCGAGTAACATCAATCCATCACTCAAATCTTTTTTCGAATTTTTCTAGCTTTTAGGAGCTATTTTCTCCTTTCTTATGAGTCTTTTTATTTTGTTTTCTAGATCATCTCAAACATGATTTTATGAGCTCTAAATACTTTATTTGAGTTCATCATGGTCCAAAGTATCTCCGGGAATTTTCCACAGATTTTTTGAGCCTTCGAATTATTTTTTGTGGCTTAATCATCAATTTCGGTTTTTCTAGAATTAATTAAATCCCGAAATTATAAAATATCTTGATTTTTCACTGACTCCAAACCCTACCTATATATACATGCCGGCGAAGCCCTCGACGCGCTGATTCCAGAAGTACAGCCCGTTTTCGTAGCCGCCACATCTAACTCCCTACATCTATCGCCGAAGTTCATCTCGACTAGGGTTCCGGCGAGAACTCCGGCGAGCTTTTCCGGCCAAACCTTGGCGTTCCAGCGAATTCCGTTCCCACCGAAAGGTAGCTCTCGTCGTCCTCTTCGCCGTGGTATATTCGTTTGTCCCGATCCGTTGCCGTTTGACCCCTAAATCGTTCGTTCTTTGTTTCCGATCGAGTTTTCCGGCGAGCTCAACCATGGACCGTCATTGTTCATCCTCTCCGGCCACTTTGTCACGTGCGTCGTCGCCGGCAGGTCCTATGCCCGGCGCCGCCGCTCCGGGTCGTGTCCCCATGCCGCCACGCACCCGGGGTCCCTGCCCGTGCGCTGCCCCGTCCGCGCGAGCAGCAGGCATGGCCGCCGCCGCCGCTCTCTGCGAGCGCGCGTGCAGGCCGCGCCCCCTGCCGGGCCCCTCCGCACGCGTGGGCCAGCGCCGTAGCGCGCCAAGCCGCGTCCGCCGGCCGGCCAAGGCCCCGTGGCCGAGCCCCTTCCCTGCCCTGTGCACGAACAGTACAGCCATGGCTGTTCACGTGAAGGAGAAGAACCAAGGTAGAAGAAGGACTTTTTCGTAAATATTTAGTTTCTGTAATCGCAGATATATCCCTGATCTTTAATCGTCCACCGTTTCGTCGTTTTTAAGTCGGAATCGAGTAATTCCAGTCGCGTTAGATTCGTGTCATCGCGCTCTACGCAGTAGTGCTGATGTTATTCATGAAACTTATTTGCGATTTTATTTATTTAAATGTAATTTGATTAATTCTTATTTAATCGCCTTTTTAATTAAAAAAGTCATCTAGTGTTTAATTTCTTTTCTTTTTGTGTTGCGAGATCATGTCGGTCGTAAGCTACGTGTTAGCGACAACTTTTTATCATGTTACTTATTTATGAATTAAACTGATTAATTTGATTAATATTTATTCAATGCCTTTTCTAATTTATAAAAGCAACTTATGTTTATAAATGATGGTCTTTTATAATAAATGCTAATATGATAAATATCAACACAAATCTCCTTCTAATGATGACTTGTTTAGATCAACCTTAGATATAGAATTGTTGGTCTAGTGTTCTTTCTTATGTCAAATGTTTTCCAACTAATAAATGTTTTGGTTAACTAGATAAGTCTAGCGTGTAGTTGATCCCTGTTATGTTGCTTAAAACCGTTAGTGTGTCCTTTATACCGATAGCTCGTCTTCGATGTCCATGCGTTAGCATATCCATAGTTTTTTTTTTTTTTTATCGCTAGTACGCTCTCTTTTGTTTCTCTCTTACGATGGATGCACGTTCAGTCTTGATTGCTTGTCATGTCTGCGTTTTGTGTTGCGTGGTTGTCCCGAGTAGACAAAGAGTCGATTCGTTGGTGTTGAAGACCGGAGCCGAGGATCGACAAGAGAGCGTAAGCGGTGAAGACTAGAAGATAGAAGCTAAAGACTTTTTCGAAAGCTATATCTTGGATTTAAGGCAAGTGCGGACACCATTTGATCATTTTGTACCTATTCATTTTAATCAACTTATCTTGCATATGTCTAAATGGAATGAACCATAAGGACTTGATTAGCCACTTTTATCCAAATATCACCATGGGATGGTTTTGGTAGATAGGTTGCGATAGAATCGTTTAGCTTGCTCCGCTCACCCACTTAATAATTTAATGAGAGTAAAACTTGCTTATATAATATGATCCGGATGATGGTGGTTAATGGCTACTACCTTGATGAGAAGATGAGGATCTTTGGATTGCATCGTTGGCCTCGTTAAAGGGGAAGCAGGTCTTGGAGCTTGTCAGGTTTGACGGGCGTGCCGTGTCCACTCTCCATAAGGACTTGGTCGTGGACGGCCACACGGGACAACAAGATACAACTCGAGACTAATGGGCTCGGCTTGACTAATTATCGGGTCCCTCGATGTAGGGGAATCTTTCCACTGAGATGGCGCATAAGGGTTTCGCAGGATTTTAGTATGGCAGTGCGAGGTAGATCCGTGTACATTGACCGTGAAGGCTCACGGGGGACGCCCGCCATACCTGAGTTATGCCTAGCGAGTGAACCCCTATATCCGAAACTTGTGAAAGGTCTCGTAGTGAAACCCCCGCCCCGCTCACCTTGGAAGTGTTTGGGGTCGACGGGCCTCGGGCAAATGGGAATCACGACTTGGAGTGAAAGTGTACACCTGCAAGCAGAGTTTGATTAAAACTGATATATCAGCCGTGCTCACGGTCAAGAGCGGCCCAAGCGCCCTCACATGATTAGAACTGGACTCACATGGATCTATGAAGATGGAGATGGTTTGTTGGAGGTTGCGACCTCGTGCTTCGTCGGGACGGAGTTCCCGTGTTCTTTTGGGAGTGTTATCCCCGGTTACTCTCAGGGTGTTACCTCGGGAGTGTGATAATGATATAATGATATACTAAAATGTTGTTAATCTTACTTACACCTTAATTAAGGGTTGGGATCTTGAACTCATATTAGTAATCGGGTTGTTTAATAATTAATATTGATGCTACATTAAAATGCTTACCCTGTAAAGATAACCGTGTCGACCCTACCTTTGTTTAAGCCTTGCATGTCATATACTTTTCCGTGCGTACTTGCTTGAGTTCGACATGGACTCACCCTTGCTATTCCCCCACACCCCAAAGGTGCGTAGTAAGGTGCCGCTCGAAAAAAAGGATAAGAGATGTTATGAAGATACAAGGAGTTTTGTCACAGTGCTTGGAGTACGGAGCCCCCAGTTGATGTCCCCTGTGCGAGATGGAGCACGAAGTGAAGTCTTAGCTACCGTTCAGCGTTACTCGATGTTTTGTAAGTGTTGTTATTTATATGTTTCCGCTTTAATACATTGAATTACGATATTTTGACATTACGTGTTGTATGTGTGGACTTCCTGGGCACACATATGGCGACTCTGGTCTTCCTTTGGAAATCGGGGGTGTGACAAGAAAACAAATAAATCTTGACTTATGCATAGCTTTCATTTTAGCACTTTCATATTAACATTTGGTACACATTTCACATTTGGAAACCGAATTATTTCGTGTTTCCCAATGTTATTGGCTTTATGAGATAGATAAAATCAAAACTTAATCTTTGGGACCGTCATAAGGATTTTCGTTATATTTTAATACCACAATTCCTACATTTTCTTCAGCTGATTTTTGGGTGAGCTCAGGCGACGGTGTGTGCGTCTTTGTCCTCGCACATGTCTTCCTCTCCGGCGCGACGTGGACGAGGCAATGACGACAAGCTTTCAGAGATCTCCAACAGCCTTAGAAAAAGGAAGGGCCCGAGGGCAGGCGGCCGGACAAGCGATGGTGGCGGGTTGCCTAATGACAAGCGAGGCGACAAAGTTGCCAAGGGGTCTAGGACATTTGATGGCAAGTGTCGGCGGCAAGGACCGGGGCTCAACAATGGGTTCAAGGGATTGGGATTAGGGGATGGTGGGATCGAGTCGGCGATGGTGGGGCCATAGCTCGATATCGATTTCATCGAATTGGGATTAGGGGAGGGCGAGATTAGAATGGCGGCGATGGGCGGCGTGGTAGTAGTCAGACCAGGCAGTGGGGGAGGTCAACGTCAGGAGTGGGCCGATGCGGATATGGGGTCATCGCTAACATAGAGGAAGAGGAATAATGCGCGTCTAATCTAGAACACTCCTTTCTCAACCAACGGTATAGGCTTGTCACTTGAAGAGAACCAAAGAAACATGCACCTGAAGAATACTAGTCCCTTTTAAAACATGACATGGTGTTTGAAACTATTTGTAGGTTATTGATGCCATTCAAGCTCGAAAAGCACAATGAAAAAGAGAGAAAGCTATAGCAATTCTATAATTATTGACCCACGGGGAATAGTGATAGCTTGACTTCGGGTATACCTTGTCTTTCCTCTCAAACTCTCTCA
>JADLZK010006754.1:0-13726 GCA_015847255.1 Hyparrhenia diplandra
CTTGAAAAAGTGGACCATTAGAGAGTTTTTTCTAAGATTCACTTGTCATAGGCCTCAAAAGTAGCACGTGTTTAGAGTGAAATCTTGAATTCCATCGAAGAATCTGCATTATTAGACCTACGTAGAAACAAAGAGGAGGGACGACATGAAAGGTACATGGAGTTAGAAATTTGGATAGGTTAGATGATGGTAGGATCAATTACATTCGTTCCCCAAGCAGTTAATATATGTTTACGCGGGCGTGACATTTGGGAATTTGCTAGCGCCGATTTAGCGTGAACTCAAAACAAGAAAGTTTCCAATAGGCTATAATTATGCAAGACTTTCGCGATTTGTGGAATCAAATGCCTCAGCCTAGAACCTAAACTTTAAGAAGTGGACCATTAGAGAGTTTCTAAGATTCACTTGTCATAGGCCTCAAAGTAGCACGTGTTTAGAGTGAAATCTTTGGAATTTCATCGAAAATCTCTATGTTGACCTACGTCAAGGAAACAAGAGAGCGACATAGAAAGGTACATAGGAGTTAGGGTGGATAGGTTAGATGATGGTAGGATCAATTACATTCGTTCCCCAATTTGTTAATATATGTTTTGGATGTGACATTGGGGAATTTTGCTAGTTCGATTTTAGCGTGAACTCAAAACAAAGAGAAGTTTCCAATCAAAGCTATAAGCGAGCATGACTTTTAGCGATTTGTGGAATCAAATGCCTCGGCCTAGAACCTAAACTTGAAGAAGTGGACCATTAGTTAGTTTTCTAAGATTCACTTGTCATAGGCCTCAAAAGTAGCACGTGTTTAGAGTGAAATCTTGGAATTCCATCGAAAATCTCTAATGGAGCCTACGTCTGTCGAAACAAGAAGGGGAACGACATGAAGGTACATAGGAGTTAGGGTGGATAGGTTAGATGATGGTAGGATCAATTACATTCGTTCCCCAACCGTTAATATATGTTTACGGGACTGACATTGGAATTTTGCTAGCGCAGAATTTTAGCATGAACTCAAAACAAAGAGAAGTTTCAATCCGGCTATATTCGAGGCAAGACTTTTTGCGGTTGTGGAATCAAATGCCTCAGCCTAGAGAACCTAAACTTGAAGAAGTGGACCATTAGAGTTTTTCTAAGATTCACTTGTCATAGGCCTCAAAGTAGCACGTGTTTAGAGTGAAATCTTGGAATTCCATGAAAAATCTACGTATGCGACCTACGTCTTAGAAACAAGAAGGGGAGCGACATGAAAGGTACATAGGAGTTAGGGTGGATAGGTTAGATGATGGTAGGATCAATTACATTCA
The DNA here is from genome assembly GCA_015847255.1 of Hyparrhenia diplandra. Taxonomy (NCBI): domain Eukaryota; kingdom Viridiplantae; phylum Streptophyta; class Magnoliopsida; order Poales; family Poaceae; genus Hyparrhenia; species Hyparrhenia diplandra. The sequence goes on from JADLZK010006754.1 coordinate 1,296, forward strand.
CGTTCCCCAATTGTTAATATATGTTTACGGATGTGACATTGGGGAATTTGCTAACTTGTAGATTTTTAGCGTGAACTCAAAACAAAAAGAAGTTTCCAATCCGGCTATAATCGAGCAAGACTTTTTGATTTGTGGAATCAAATGCCTCAGCCTAGAAAACCTAAACTTGAAGAAGTGGACCATTAGAGAGTTTTTCTAAGATTCACTTGTCATAGGCCTCAAAGTAGCAACGTGTTTAGAGTGAAATCTTGGAATTCCATCGAAAATCTACGTATTCGACCTACGTGTCCGAAACAAGAAGGGAGCGACATGAAAGGTACATAGGAGTTAGGGTGGATAGGTTAGATGATGGTAGGATCAATTACATTACGTTCCCCACTGTTAATATATGTTTTACGGATGTGACATTGGAATTTTGCTAAGCGCTTGATTTTTAAGCGTGAACTCAAAACAAAGAGAAGTTTCCAATCAGGCTATAATCGAGCAAGACTTTTTGCGGTTGTGGAATCAAATGCCTCAGCCTAGAGAACCTAAACTTTAAGAAGTGGACCATTAGAGAGTTTTTCTAAGAATCACTTGTCATAGGCCTCAAAGTAGCAACGTGTTTAGAGTGAAATCTTGGAATTCCATGAAAATCTACGTAATAGAAAGAAACAAGAAGGGGGAGCGACATGAAAGGTACATAGGAGTTAGGGTGGATAGGTTAGATGATGGTAGGATCAATTACATTACGTTCCCCAGCCGTTAATATATGTTTACGGATGTGACATTGGGGATTTGCTAGCGTAGATTTTTAGCGTGAACTCAAAACAAAGAGAAGTTTCCAATCGGCTATAAGCGAGCAAGACTTTTTAGCGCGGTTGTGGAATCAAATGCCTCGGCCTAGAGAACCTAAACTTGAAGAAGTGGACCATTAGAGTTTTTTTTCTAAGATTCACTTGTCATAGGCCTCAAAGTAGCACGTGTTTAGAGTGAAATCTTGGAATTCCATCGAAAATCTACGTAATGGAGACCTACGTGCAGAAACAAGAAGGGAGCGACATGAAAGGTACATAGGAGTTAGGGTGGATAGGTTAGATGATGGTAGGATCAATTACATTACGTTCCCCAATTGTTAATATATGTTTACGGATGTGACATTTGGGGAATTTGCTAGTGCCCGATTTTAGCGTGAACTCAAAACAAAGAAGTTTCCAATCCGGCTATAATCGAGCAAGACTTTTTCGCGGTTGTGGAATCAAATGCCTCAGCCTAGAAGAACCTAAACTTTGAAGAAGTGGACCATTAGAGTTTTTTTCTAAGATTCACTTGTCATAGGCCTCAAAGTAGCACGTGTTTAGAGTGAAATCTTGGAATTCCATCGAAAATCTACGTAATCGACCTACGTATCCGAAACAAGAAGGGGGAGCGACATGAAAGGTACATAGGAGTTAGGGTGGATAGGTTAGATGATGGTAGGATCAATTACATTACGTTCCCCAACTGTTAATATATGTTTACGGATGTGACATTTGGGGACTGCTAGCGCCGATTTTAGCGTGAACTCAAAACAAAAGAAGTTTCCAATCCGGCTATAATCGAGCAAGACTTTTTTGATTTGTGGAATCAAATGCCTCAGCCTAGAGAACCTAAACTTGAAGAAGTGGACCATTAGAGAGTTTTTTCTAAGATTCACTTGTCATAGGCCTCAAAGTAGCACGTGTTTAGAGTGAAATCTTGGAATTCCATGAAAATCTACGTAATCGACCTACGTCTCGAAACAAGAAGGGAGCGACATGAAAGGTACATAGGAGTTAGGGTGGATAGGTTAGATGATGGTAGGATCAATTACATTACGTTCCCCAACCGTTAATATATGTTTTACGGATGTGACATTTGGGGAATTTGCTAGCGCCGATTTTAAGCGTGAACTCAAAACAAAAGAAGTTTCCAATCAGGCTATAAGCGAGCAAGACTTTTTCGCGATTTGTGGAATCAAATGCCTCAGCCTAGAGAACCCTAAACTTTAAGAAGTGGACCATTAGAGAGTTTTTCTAAGATTCACTTGTCATAGGCCTCAAAAGTAGCACGTGTTTAGAGTGAAATCTTGGAATTCCATCGAAAATCTACGTATTAGACCTACGTGCGAAACAAGAAGGGAGCGACATGAAAGGTACATAGGAGTTAGGGTGGATAGGTTAGATGATGGTAGGATCAATTACATTACGTTCCCCAATTGTTAATATATGTTTTACGGATGTGACATTAGGAATTTTGCTAGCGCCCGATTTTAGCGTGAACTCAAAACAAAAGAAGTTTCCAATCCGGCTATAATCGAGCAAGACTTTTTTTGGTTGTGGAATCAAATGCCTCAGCCTAGAGAACCTAAACTTTGAAAAGTGGACCATTAGAGAGTTTTTTTCTAAGATTCACTTGTCATAGGCCTCAAAGTAGCACGTGTTTAGAGTGAAATCTTGGAATTCCATCGAAAATCTACGTAATTCGACCTACGTCGAAACAAGAAGGGAGCGACATGAAAGGTACATAGGAGTTAGGGTGGATAGGTTAGATGATGGTAGGATCAATTACATTACGTTCCCCAAGCTGTTAATATATGTTTTACGGATGTGACATTTGGGGGCTGCTAAGCGCCGATTTTTAGCGTGAACTCAAAACAAAGAAGTTTCCAATCCGGCTATATCGAGCAAGACTTTTTTCGCGATTTGTGGAATCAAATGCCTCAGCCTAGAGAACCTAAATTTGAAGAAGTGGACCATTAGAGAGTTTTTCTAAGATTCACTTGTCATAGGCCTCAAAGTAGCACGTGTTTAGAGTGAAATCTTGGAATTCCATCGAAAATCTACGTAATCGACCTACGTGCCGAAACAAGAAGGGAGCGACATGAAAGGTACATAGGAGTTAGGGTGGATAGGTTAGATGATGGTAGGATCAATTACATTACGTTCCCCAGCTGTTAATATATGTTTACGGATGTGACATTGGGGGATTTTGCTAGTGCCCGATTTTTAGCGTGAACTCAAAACAAAAGAAGTTTCCAATCCGGCTATAATCGAGCAAGACTTTTTCGCGATTTGTGGAATCAAATGCCTCGGCCTAGAGAACCTAAACTTGAAGAAGTGGACCATTAGAGAGTTTTTCTAAGAATCACTTGTCATAGGCCTCAAAGTAGCACGTGTTTAGAGTGAAATCTTGGAATTCCATCGAAAATCTACGTAATCGACCTACGTGTCGAAACAAGAAGGGAGCGACATGAAAGGTACATAGGAGTTAGGGTGGATAGGTTAGATGATGGTAGGATCAATTACATTACGTTCCCCAACCCGTTAATATATGTTTTACGGATGTGACATTTTGGATTTTGCTAGCGCCCGATTTTAGCGTGAACTCAAAACAAAGAAGTTTCCAATCCGGCTATAATCGAGCAAGACTTTTTCGCGGTTGTGGAATCAAATGCCTCAGCCTAGAGAACCTAAACTTGAAGAAGTGGACCATTAGAGAGTTTTTCTAAGATTCACTTGTCATAGGCCTCAAAGTAGCACGTGTTTAGAGTGAAATCTTGGAATTCCATCGAAAATCTACGTAATTAGACCTACGTGTCGAAACAAGAAAGGGAGCGACATGAAAGGTACATAGGAGTTAGGGTGGATAGGTTAGATGATGGTAGGATCAATTACATTACGTTCCCCAACCGTTAATATATGTTTACGGATGTGACATTTGGGGACTGCTAAGCGCCGATTTTTAGCGTGAACTCAAAACAAAAGAAGTTTCCAATCCGGCTATAATCGAGCAAGACTTTTTCGCGATTTGTGGAATCAAATGCCTCGCCCTAGAGAACCTAAACTTGAAGAAGTGGACCATTAGAGAGTTTTTCTAAGATTCACTTGTCATAGGCCTCAAAGTAGCACGTGTTTAGAGTGAAATCTTGGAATTCCATCGAAAATCTACGTAATCGACCTACGTATCGAAACAAGAAGGGAGCGACATGAAAGGTACATAGGAGTTAGGGTGGATAGGTTAGATGATGGTAGGATCAATTACATTACGTTCCCCAACTGTTAATATATGTTTACGGATGTGACATTGGGAATTTTGCTAGTGCCGATTTTAGCGTGAACTCAAAACAAAAGAAGTTTCCAATCCGGCTATAATCGAGCAAGACTTTTTCGCGGTTGTGGAATCAAATGCCTCGGCCTAGAGAACCTAAACTTGAAGAAGTGGACCATTAGAGAGTTTTTCTAAGATTCACTTGTCATAGGCCTCAAAGTAGCACGTGTTTAGAGTGAAATCTTGGAATTCCATCAAAAAATCTATGTGTCGACCTACGTGCCGAAACAAGAAAGGAGCGACATGAAAGGTACATAGGAGTTAGGGTGGATAGGTTAGATGATGGTAGGATCAATTACATTACGTTCCCCAACTGTTAATATATGTTTACGGATGTGACATTGGGGATTTGCTAGCGCCCGATTTTAGCGTGAACTCAAAACAAAAGAAGTTTCCAATCCGGCTATAATCGAGCAAGACTTTTTTCGTGGTTGTGGAATCAAATGCCTCGGCCCTAGAGAACCTAAACTTGAAGAAGTGGACCATTAGAGGTTTTTCTAAGATTCACTTGTCATAGGCCTCAAAGTAGCACGTGTTTAGAGTGAAATCTTGGAATTCCATCGAAAATCTACGTAATCGACCTACGTGCCGAAACAAGAAGGGAGCGACATGAAAGGTACATAGGAGTTAGGGTGGATAGGTTAGATGATGGTAGGATCAATTACATTACGTTCCCCAATTGTTAATATATGTTTTACGGATGTGACATTTGGGATTTGCTAGCGCCGATTTTAGCGTGAACTCAAAACAAAAGAAGTTTCCAATCCGGCTATAATCGAGCAAGACTTTTTCGCGGTTGTGGAATCAAATGCCTCAGCCTAGAGAACCTAAACTTGAAGAAGTGGACCATTAGAGAGTTTTTCTAAGATTCACTTGTCATAGGCCTCAAAGTAGCACGTGTTTAGAGTGAAATCTTGGAATTCCATCGAAAATCTACGTAATCGACCTACGTATCGAAACAAGAAGGGAGCGACATGAAAGGTACATAGGAGTTAGGGTGGATAGGTTAGATGATGGTAGGATCAATTACATTACGTTCCCCAATTGTTAATATATGTTTACGGATGTGACATTTGGGAATTTTGCTAGTGCCCGATTTTTAGCGTGAACTCAAAACAAAGAAGTTTCCAATCCGGCTATAATCGAGCAAGACTTTTGCGGTTGTGGAATCAAATGCCTCGGCCTAGAGAACCTAAACTTGAAGAAGTGGACCATTAGAGAGTTTTTCTAAGATTCACTTGTCATAGGCCTCAAAAGTAGCACGTGTTTAGAGTGAAATCTTGGAATTCCATCGAAAATCTCGTAATGTCGACCTACGTATGCGAAACAAGAAGGGGAACGACATGAAAGGTACATAGGAGTTAGGGTGGATAGGTTAGATGATGGTAGGATCAATTACATTACGTTCCCCCAACTGTTAATATATGTTTACGGATGTGACATTGGGGGAATTTGCTAGTGCCGATTTTAGCGTGAACTCAAAACAAAAAGAAGTTTCCAATCCGGCTATAATCGAGCAAGACTTTTTCGCGGTTGTGGAATCAAATGCCTCGGCCTAGAGAACCTAAACTTGAAGAAGTGGACCATTAGAGAGTTTTTCTAAGATTCACTTGTCATAGGCCTCAAAGTAGCACGTGTTTAGAGTGAAATCTTGGAATTCCATCGAAAATCTACGTAATTCGACCTACGTCTTAGAAACAAGAAGGGAGCGACATGAAAGGTACATAGGAGTTAGGGTGGATAGGTTAGATGATGGTAGGATCAATTACATTACGTTCCCCAACTGTTAATATATGTTTACGGATGTGACATTGGGAATTTGCTAAGCGCCCGATTTTAGCGTGAACTCAAAACAAAAGAAGTTTCCAATCCGGCTATAATCGAGCAAGACTTTTTTCGCGGTTGTGGAATCAAATGCCTCAGCCTAGAGAACCTAAACTTGAAGAAGTGGACCATTAGAGTTTTTCTAAGAATTCACTTGTCATAGGCCTCAAAGTAGCACGTGTTTAGAGTGAAATCTTGGAATTCCATCGAAAATCTACGTTGTCGACCTACGTGCCGAAACAAGAAGGGAGCGACATGAAAGGTACATAGGAGTTAGGGTGGATAGGTTAGATGATGGTAGGATCAATTACATTACGTTCCCCAACCGTTAATATATGTTTACGGATGTGACATTTGGATTTTGCTAGCGCCCGATTTTAGCGTGAACTCAAAACAAAAGAAGTTTCCAATCCGGCTATAATCGAGCAAGACTTTTTCGCGGTTGTGGAATCAAATGCCTCAGACCTAAGAACCTAAACTTGAAGAAGTGGACCATTAGAGTTTTTCTAAGATTCACTTGTCATAGGCCTCAAAGTAGCACGTGTTTAGAGTGAAATCTTGGAATTCCATCGAAAATCTCTACGTATCGACCTACGTATGTCGAAACAAGAAGGGAGCGACATGAAAGGTACATAGGAGTTAGGGTGGATAGGTTAGATGATGGTAGGATCAATTACATTACGTTCCCCAACATTTGTTAATATATGTTTTTGGATGTGACATTTGGGAATTTGCTAGTGCCGATTTTTAGCGTGAACTCAAAACAAAAGAAGTTTCCAATCCGGCTATAATCGAGCAAGACTTTTTCGCGGTTGTGGAATCAAATGCCTCGGCCTAGAGAACCTAAACTTGAAGAAGTGGACCATTAGAGAGTTTTTCTAAGATTCACTTGTCATAGGCCTCAAAGTAGCACGTGTTTAGAGTGAAATCTTGGAATTCCATCGAAAATCTCGTATTGGACCTACGTGTCGAAACAAGAAGGGAGCGCGACATGAAAGGTACATAGGAGTTAGGGTGGATAGGTTAGATGATGGTAGGATCAATTACATTACGTTCCCCCAACTGTTAATATATGTTTTACGGATGTGACATTTGGGAATTTTGCTAGCGCCCGATTTTAGCGTGAACTCAAAACAAAGAAGTTTCCAATCCGGCTATAATCGAGCAAGACTTTTTAGCGGTTGTGGAATCAAATGCCTCAGCCTAAAGAACCTAAACTTGAAGAAGTGTGGACCATTAGAGAGTTTTTCTAAGATTCACTTGTCATAGGCCTCAAAGTAGCACGTGTTTAGAGTGAAATCTTGGAATTCCATCGAAAATCTCGTAATCGACCTACGTATCGAAACAAGAAGGGAGCGACATGAAAGGTACATAGGAGTTAGGGTGGATAGGTTAGATGATGGTAGGATCAATTACATTTACGTTCCCCCACCTGTTAATATATGTTTACGGATGTGACATTGGGAATTTGCTAGCGCCGATTTTAGCGTGAACTCAAAACAAAGAAGTTTCCAATCCGGCTATAATCGAGCAAGACTTTTTCGCGGTTGTTGTGGAATCAAATGCCTCAGCCTAGAGAACCTAAACTTTAAGAAGTGGACCATTAGAGAGTTTTTCTAAGAATTCACTTGTCATAGGCCTCAAAGTAGCACGTGTTTAGAGTGAAATCTTGGAATTCCATCGAAAATCTACGTAATCGACCCTAAATATCCAGAAACAAGAAGGGAGCGACATGAAAGGTACATAGGAGTTAGGGTGGATAGGTTAGATGATGGTAGGATCAATTACATTCGTTCCCCAGCTGTTAATAATATATGTTTACGGATGTGACATTTGGAATTTTGCTAGCGCCGATTTTAGCGTGAACTCAAAACAAAAGAAGTTTCCAATCAGGCTATAATCGAGCAAGACTTTTTCGCGGTTGTGGAATCAAATGCCTCAGCCTAGAGAACCTAAACTTTAAGAAGTGGACCATTAGAGGTTTTTCTAAGATTCACTTGTCATAGGCCTCAAAGTAGCACGTGTTTAGAGTGAAATCTTGGAATTCCATCGAAAATCTACGTGTCGACCTACGTACGAAAGAAACAAGAAGGGAGCGACATGAAAGGTACATAGGAGTTAGGGTGGATAGGTTAGATGATGGTAGGATCAATTACATTACGTTCCCCAACTGTTAATATATGTTTTACGGATGTGACATTGGGGATTTGCTAGCGCCGATTTTAGCGTGAACTCAAAACAAAAGAAGTTTCCAATCCGGCTATAATCGAGCAAGACTTTTTTTCGCGATTTGTGGAATCAAATGCCTCAGCCTAGAGAACCTAAACTTGAAGAAGTGGACCATTAGAGGTTTTTCTAAGATTCACTTGTCATAGGCCTCAAAGTAGCACGTGTTTAGAGTGAAATCTTGGAATTCCATCGAAAATCTACGTAATCGACCTACGTCTGTCGAAACAAGAAGGGAGCGACATGAAAGGTACATAGGAGTTAGGGTGGATAGGTTAGATGATGGTAGGATCAATTACATTACGTTCCCCAACTGTTAATATATGTTTACGGATGTGACATTTGGGGATTTGCTAGCGCCGATTTTAGCGTGAACTCAAAACAAAAGAAGTTTCCAATCCGGCTATAATCGAGCAAGACTTTTTAGCGGTTGTGGAATCAAATGCCTCAGCCTAGAGAACCTAAACTTGAAGAAGTGGACCATTAGAGTTTTTTAAGATTCACTTGTCATAGGCCTCAAAGTAGCACGTGTTTAGAGTGAAATCTTGGAATTCCATCGAAAATCTCTACGTAATCGACCTACGTCCCGAAACAAGAAGGGAGCGACATGAAAGGTACATAGGAGTTAGGGTGGATAGGTTAGATGATGGTAGGATCAATTACATTACGTTCCCCAACCGTTAATATATGTTTACGGATGTGACATTGGGACTGCTAGTGCCGATTTTTAGCGTGAACTCAAAACAAAGAAGTTTCCAATCCGGCTATAATCGAGCAAGACTTTTTCGCGATTTGTGGAATCAAATGCCTCAGCCTAGAGAACCTAAACTTGAAGAAGTGGACCATTAGAGTTTTTTCTAAGATTCACTTGTCATAGGCCTCAAAGTAGCACGTGTTTAGAGTGAAATCTTGGAATTCCATCGAAAATCTCTATAATCGACCTACGTATCGAAACAAGAAGGGAGCGACATGAAAGGTACATAGGAGTTAGGGTGGATAGGTTAGATGATGGTAGGATCAATTACATTCGTTCCCCAACTGTTAATATATGTTTTACGGATGTGACATTTGGGAATTTGCTAGCCCGATTTTAGCGTGAACTCAAAACAAAGAAGTTTCCAATCCGGCTATAATCGAGCAAGACTTTTTCGCGCGGTTGTGGAATCAAATGCCTCAGCCTAGAGAACCTAAACTTTGAAGAAGTGGACCATTAGAGTTTTTCTAAGATTCACTTGTCATAGGCCTCAAAGTAGCACGTGTTTAGAGTGAAATCTTGGAATTCCATCGAAAAATCTACGTAATAGACCTACGTGCGAAACAAGAAGGGAGCGACATGAAAGGTACATAGGAGTTAGGGTGGATAGGTTAGATGATGGTAGGATCAATTACATTACGTTCCCCAACCGTTAATATATGTTTTACGGATGTGACATTGGGGATTTGCTAGCCCGATTTTTAGCGTGAACTCAAAACAAAAGAAGTTTCCAATCCGGCTATAATCGAGCAAGACTTTTTCGCGATTTGTGGAATCAAATGCCTCGGCCTAGAGAACCTAAACTTGAAGAAGTGGACCATTAGAGTTTTTCTAAGATTCACTTGTCATAGGCCTCAAAGTAGCACGTGTTTAGAGTGAAACCTTGGAATCCCATCGAAAATCTCTGTGTCGACCTACGTACCGAAACAAGAAGGAGCGACATGAAAGGTACATAGGAGTTAGGGTGGATAGGTTAGATGATGGTAGGATCAATTACATTACGTTTCCCAAGCTGTTAATATATGTTTACGGATGTGACATTTGGAATTTGCTAGCGCCGATTTTAGCGTGAACTCAAAACAAAGAGAAGTTTCCAATCCGGCTATAATCGAGCAAGACTTTTTTTTGCGGTTGTGGAATCAAATGCCTCAGCCTAGAGAACCTAAACTTGAAGAAGTGGACCATTAGAGAGTTTTTTCTAAGATTCACTTGTCATAGGCCTCAAAGTAGCACGTGTTTAGAGTGAAATCTTGGAATTCCATCGAAAATCTACGTAATGCGACCTACGTCTTAGAAACAAGAAGGGAGCGACATGAAAGGTACATAGGAGTTAGGGTGGATAGGTTAGATGATGGTAGGATCAATTACATTACGTTCCCCAAGCTGTTAATATATGTTTACGGATGTGACATTTGGGAATTTTGCTAGTGCCCGATTTTAGCGTGAACTCAAAACAAAAGAAGTTTCCAATCCGGCTATAATCGAGCAAGACTTTTTGCGGTTGTGGAATCAAATGCCTCGGCCTAGAGAACCTAAACTTTAAAAAGTGGACCATTAGAGAGTTTTTCTAAGATTCACTTGTCATAGGCCTCAAAGTAGCACGTGTTTAGAGTGAAATCTTGGAATTCCATCGAAAATCTCTATGTGTCGACCTACGTCGAAACAAGAAGGGGAGCGACATGAAAGGTACATAGGAGTTAGGGTGGATAGGTTAGATGATGGTAGGATCAATTACATTACGTTCCCCAATTGTTAATATATGTTTTACGGATGTGACATTGGGAATTTTGCTAGCGCCGATTTTAGCGTGAACTCAAAACAAAAGAAGTTTCCAATCCGGCTATAATCGAGCAAGACTTTTTTTTGCGGTTGTGGAATCAAATGCCTCAGCCTAGAGAACCTAAACTTGAAGAAGTGGACCATTAGAGGTTTTTCTAAGATTCACTTGTCATAGGCCTCAAAGTAGCACGTGTTTAGAGTGAAATCTTGGAATTCCATCGAAAATCTCGTAATGCGACCTACGTATCGAAACAAGAAGGGAGCGACATGAAAGGTACATAGGAGTTAGGGTGGATAGGTTAGATGATGGTAGGATCAATTACATTACGTTCCCCAGCTGTTAATATATGTTTTACGGATGTGACATTGGGAATTTGCTAGTGCCGATTTTAAGCGTGAACTCAAAACAAAGAGAAGTTTCCAATCCGGCTATAATCGAGCAAGACTTTTTTTCGCGGTTGTGGAATCAAATGCCTCACCCTAGAGAACCTAAACTTGAAGAAAGTGGACCATTAGAGTTTTCTAAGATTCACTTGTCATAGGCCTCAAAGTAGCACGTGTTTAGAGTGAAATCTTGGAATTCCATCGAAAATCTCTAATGACCTACGTCTAAAGAAACAAGAAGGGAAGCGACATGAAAGGTACATAGGAGTTAGGGTGGATAGGTTAGATGATGGTAGGATCAATTACATTACGTTCCCCAACTGTTAATATATGTTTACGGATGTGACATTTGGGGATTTGCTAGCGCCCGATTTTAGCGTGAACTCAAAACAAAGAGAAGTTTCCAATCCGGCTATAATCGAGCAAGACTTTTTTTTGATTTGTGGAATCAAATGCCTCAACCTAGAGAACCTAAACTTGAAGAAGTGGACCATTAGAGAGTTTTTCTAAGATTCACTTGTCATAGGCCTCAAAGTAGCACGTGTTTAGAGTGAAATCTTGGAATTCCATCGAAAATCTCTGTGTTGACCTAAATCTTCGAAACAAGAAGGGAAGCGACATGAAAGGTACATAGGAGTTAGGGTGGATAGGTTAGATGATGGTAGGATCAATTACATTACGTTCCCCCATTTGTTAATATATGTTTACGGATGTGACATTTGGAATTTGCTAGTGCCCGATTTTAGCGTGAACTCAAAACAAGAAGTTTCCAATCGGCTATAATCGAGCAAGACTTTTTAGCGGTTGTGGAATCAAATGCCTCAGCCTAGAGAACCTAAACTTGAAGAAGTGGACCATTAGAGAGTTTTCTAAGATTCACTTGTCATAGGCCTCAAAGTAGCACGTGTTTAGAGTGAAATCTTGGAATTCCATCGAAAATCTCGTAATGGACCTACGTATCGAAACAAGAAGGAGCGACATGAAAGGTACATAGGAGTTAGGGTGGATAGGTTAGATGATGGTAGGATCAATTACATTACATTCCCCAACTGTTAATATATGTTTACGGATGTGACATTGGGGAATTTGCTAGCGCCCGATTTTTAGCGTGAACTCAAAACAAAGAGAAGTTTCCAATCCGGCTATAATCGAGCAAGACTTTTTGGCGGTTGTGGAATCAAATGCCTCGACCTAGAGAACCTAAACTTTAAGAAGTGGACCATTAGAGGTTTTTTCTAAGAATCACTTGTCATAGGCCTCAAAAGTAGCACGTCAAATGCCTCAGCCCTAGAGAACCTAAACTTGAAGAAGTGGACCATTAGAGAGTTTTTCTAAGATTCACTTGTCATAGGCCTCA